>JAFIDM010018141.1:154593-172700 GCA_023159025.1 Thereuonema tuberculata
TATCATTTTACATTTATTAATTTTATTTCCAATTTAGAAAAAATTTAGAAATTATTTCTAAAGCAAAAAACATAAAATTTGACCATAAGTCTTCTTAATTCTCCCTCTTCTAGACATTCTATATATTGAAAGGTCTTCAAATCTTCAAAATAAAACAAAAATAAATGTATAAAACAATGTGTGTGGTCGGTTCGCACCGAAGTGCGAGCTTCGTTGCCGAAGCATCCGTGCTCCAGGGAGCGCTAGTGTTCCCAAGACGGCGAACCCCTAGCGGACTCCCTAGAATTACAAGGGAAAGATACTGTGGTGGTTTCCTGTGGCCTTCCCCAGGACGCCATTAAGGAATGACGTCAGACCGAAGAGAAAGTGAAGAAGAGGCTACAACACAGGAAAGGAAATTTTTGAAACATCCATGCTCGCTACCGGGATTTGAACCCGGGCGCTGGCACATTGATCTCACGACAGACCGACGCCTAAGACCGCTCGACCACACCAGCGCGGCTATAAAACAATACATTGATTAAAATAAATATCTCTTAATTTTCGAAAAGACATGACTTCTTTTCTTTTTCAAAGCCGAAAAACAACAACAGTATGTTACAAACAAGTAGGGGAAAACGATACATATGTGAGACATTCATGAAATTGTATTGTTATAACAATACTTACAAATGTTATTCTCCTAATTCTAATACAATTTCATGAATGTCTTACATATGTATCGTTTTCCCCTACTTGTTTGTAACATGTTGTTGTTTTTCGGCTGTGAAAAAGAAAAGAAGTCATGTCTTTTCGAAAATTAAGAGATATTTATTTTAATAAATGTATTGTTTTATATATTTATTTTGAAGATTTGAAGACCTTTCAACATAATTTTTTTTTTTTTTTTTTTTACTTTCAATCCATAATATATATATATATATACACTACCTCCCAACAAGTAATTGAACACCCCTGCAAACGACGATATCGGCGGTTTTGAGAGACACGTCATGGCAGCTGTCGTTAAATATCGTGTGGGAAACAACAACGCGAACAGTCGCATGCAAGATGCCATATAGTTTGGAGCTCTACGATTTCGAGAAAGGGATAATTGGCGGGTATCACAGAAATGGCCGATCCATTCGTGACATATCCAGCGAGTTGGCGTACCCAAAATCGACAGTGGTCTACATCATTTACAAGTGGAAAGAGAGGGGTGACTGTCGGAATGTGCCCCGACCCAGCAGACCCACAAAACTGGGAGTTAGAGACCGATGGGTACTGTCCAGAGAACCTCAGAAGACCCGCTCCAAATCGATGGGCCAAATTCGCAAGGAATTCCAACAGGCAACTGGGACTGTTGTGTCGATGAATACCATCCGTAAGGAAGCCCATCTGCTCTGTTATCATGGACAAGCTGCTGCCCACAAGCCTTTGATCACCAATCGAGCTGCTCAGCTAACGTGGTGCAAAGAACGTCGACAGTGGATCGTTGAACAGTGGAAACAGGTTCTCTGGAGCGACGAATCAAGGTTCACCTTCTACCGATCGGATGGCAGGGTCTGGGTTTGGTGTCTGCCTGGAGAACGCCTCCTGTTGGAATGTATTGTGCCAACAGTGAAGTGTGTGGGGTTGTTTTTCCTGGTACGGTATGTTGTGGCAGCTTTACGGGGTGGACGCATGTTACTTTCTGAATGACAATGCCACCTGTCATGTTGCGAGGTCCACCATAGCTTGGTATGGTGACAATGGGGTTAATTGACTGGAGTGGCCTGTGCAGAGCCCGAACCTTAACCTTATCGAGCACCTCTGGGACGAGATTGAGCGTCGACTTAGGGGGTGCCCCTCCATCCAAAATCGATGAAGGAACTGACCTCGTTTCTCCAAGCCGAGTGGAAGAAAATACCGCTCGCCGTTGTACAACGACTGGTTGAGAGTATGCCCCAGAGGGTTGCAGCTGTAATCACCACTCATGGAGGCTCCACCAACTATTGACATTTTCCTTTTCTATCACAGATGTCCAATTACTTGTTGGGAGGTAGTGTATATTTGAAGTACTTCATATGAACTTTCATCTCACAAAAGGGCACTCCGATTTGAAAGATACATGCCGTGTCGACTCTTTGTTAGTGTATACTCTTTGAGTTTCTTAGAATTCAGGTCAGAAAAGTATCTTTTGCCTTCCATTAATGCTTCTGTTGTGAGGCTTCACTACACCTTCTGGATATTAACTAATTTTAAAGCCTTAACTTGCTAATTTGTCTATCTTAAATTCTTCAGAATACAGGATCTCATAATTCCCTCGGGTTTCATATGTGGTTATTTCAAAAAGTTTGTGTCGTAAGAGACTGTTTTTTTTTTTTTCCTCAAGTTAAAAATAAAATTTGGCAAATTATCCATTTGTCTTTTTGAGGTGCTCACAGCAAGGAGACTGTCACTGCTGCTTTTTGCTGGATAGTTTAAATTGTAGTCTGAAAAAATATAAAATTATTTGTAATTTTTAGTTTCTATATAAAATAACAAATATTAACTAATCTAAGTGCTAAGAAGATGATGAATTGAAGGTTGTCAGTTTGAAAATTTAGTTTTTCTTTACAAATGGGCTACTTCTATGGAAACTATTTGTTTTTTTGTTTTCTTTGCATATTTTTCTTAAAATAGTCTACTAAATTGATCTTGGAAATTCGTTAAGATTTAAAACCTGAAGCAGAAATTGAAGAGCACTTTTATTTTTCATGTGTTTATTTTTAAAACAACTTTTTTGCAATTTAATATTTTGAAGTTTACAGTACTTTTTACATAAAACAAAAATAAACAAATCTGTCATGGAAACCCCTTGTTATAATGGAATAGAAACTTAATAGTTAAGTTGTATTAATTTTGACAAAGCATGGTGGAGCTGTCAGGAAATAAAAATTCAATAGTTGTAAATCCTTGGTTTCTACTGTTTTGAAATAATGAAATATCCAGAATATTGCATTTAACACAATCCATCATTGTACAATATTCAGTTAAATTTGATTAACTCAGATTAACAAGTAAACAATAATAGATGATCGATTTACAATACTTTAATTATTTTATTTTGTAAGTACATTGAAGTTATGTGCATAACTTTAACCATATCAAATAACTTAAAATTGATCAGCTAGTCGTGGACCTTATTATTATGCAATAACTAGTATTGTAGTATTGGCTAGTGATTTCCATATAATTTGCTTATTTTATTACAGCATTATATTTAAAAAAAAAGTATATTAGTATGGTCTAGGATTGTTGCAGATACCCCCTTGACAATTTTACTTGATTCTTTCTTTCTTTGGAAAAAAAAAATAATAGTATTTTTTAAATATCAAGTGCAATTTAGATATTAAAGTACTGGCTGTAATTAACTTATTTGAAATGTGCATATGCTAAAATTCTGATTTCTCTTATATATTTAAATTTCCCTAAAATAATTGTGGATTCACCATTATAATCTGGATGTTAATGAAAGATCACTTTGTAAATTTTAGGTAAATGGCAATATCATTCAAAATGGACTGGAGTGTGATCTTTCATCTGCAACGCAAGGATTGGGTGAACTTACATTTGAAGAAGATGAGGAGGATCAGTATTATATGAAAGATCTTCCAGAGCATGCCTGCAAGTAAGTTACAGGTTTATTTATTTATTTAATTTTTATAGGTTTAATATTCTACTTTTATCTTTATACATTTTATGAAGCTCTAACTTAAATCAAAAATTGTTCTTGTGCATTTTGGAATTTGAATAAAAATCGTAATGTATTGAGTAAGAAATATTTACAGTAAAAGGAAACCTGAAAAAAACCAAAAAACAACAACATTTATACTTATTTAATAATCAGAAGGATTTTCTTAATTTAATAGTCTGCTTTTGATTTTTAATTTAATTTTAATTAGTTTGCAATCCATGTATGATCATATATTCTTTTCTATTGGAAAGATAGTACTTGGTACTATACTTTTCGAAATAAAATGTTAGACATCGCATTTTAAATTTTTGCCTCAGTTTAATGATTTATTAGCAATTATAATTCTGTCATTGAAAAATAATACTGCATTGCCAAGATTTTTTTGTTCTCCATTCACATAAATAAATAGAAAGAGAAAAAGTATTAATCAAGTATATTTGGCTTACTTTCATGCACATACTTTCATTAAATTGAATAGGTAGTTTCAGTTGAAGATGTGACATAGAATATCTTGAATAGAATTGCATGGCATACAATTCTCTACCATAGCAAAATAAGAGTAAGACTAGAAAGCTATGGAGACAGGGTTGGTCCTGTATTGTTGAAGAAAAATAAATTATTTTTGAAATTCTTCATTGAAATGGAGAATTATAGTTTAACTGGTATTATAGTAATGATTTCGAAATCAGGAATAAGTAAATGGAAATAAATAGGGGCAGGTTAAAACCATTAATGCAGTTTGTCATTCAAAGGTTGGGCCCATGTACACTTATTACCTCAAAATATATTAGGAATAATTTGACAAAATTTGCTGCAGTTTATTGAAAGATCTTCAAAAGTTATTATAAAGAAACAGAAATTATGAAAATCAAAGGAAGCCCGCAATATATATATATATACACATATACAGTAGACTCCCGATTATCGGCGGAGTTGGGTGGCGCGGCAATCGCAGATAATCCGAAAAAAGGACGAAAATCAACACAAAAATGTTTTTAACATGTTTTATTTACATTAAACTGGCAGTACATTCATTATAAACAATTACTTTTTAATTTACTTTAATTTCTTACTTTTTAACAAAAAAAAATCGGTTTATTGTCAATAAATAAGTCAAATAAACAATAAAACCCTTACTTGAACATCGCAAAATCTGCCTCTTTTATTGTTTACCTCAGTGATGCCCAACCTACGGCCCGTGAAGGTGTTACATGTGGCCCGCTCTTTTATTCCAATATTAACGACATATTTTTATTAATGGGACCTTTTTTTTTTTTTAAGTTGTTGAATAGGAGATTTCATTTTTTGGTTGTTGAATAGGAGATTCCATTTTTTTTTTTTTTTTGGTTGTTGAATAGGAGATTCTGCCACATTGTGGCCTGCGAAATTCACAGCAAAGTCAAGTTTGGCCCCCATATTATGAAAGGTTGGGCACCACTGGTTTACCTTATTCTAGTTTTAAAATTTTTTTGTTAATTCCGTAATTTATTGTACAGTAAAAAAAAAAAAAATGGAAACCGGAGGGATCCGCGGATAATCGAGAGTCTACTGTATATATAAAAATGAATATACCTTTCTTTCTTTCTTTCTTTATCCTTTATACACTCAGGCCCTTTGATCTATCTGGACCAAACTTTGCAGAATTTCTCTTTAGGACCCTGCGGGAAAGATAGGCTACCTTAGAACCTGGATCCCCCTCCCCAAGGGGTTCAAAAGGGGCAAAAATCCCTGAAATACCCAAATATAGCCTCCTGGTGGTGACAATGAGAACTACACAAATATTGTGTAAAGTGAAAAATTCATACTCCTATGGGAGGCAGGGACACCACACTTGGGTGAGGGGAAAGCGACACAAGGGCCTAAGTGTCCCACCCCAATCGACATCGGGACCTTTTTTTTAGGGCCCCCTTCTCCCCCCCCCCCCCCCCCCATCGACACCAGAACCTTATATTTAGGGCCCCTTCACGGGTCCCCAAATCAATTGCAAAAAGGAAAAAATTTGCTCTCAGAGGGCAGGGACACCACACTTGGGTGGGGGGATGGCGACACAAGGGCCTAAGTGTCCCACCCCCGATCGACACCAGAACCTTACATTTTAAGGCCCCTCCTCGGGCCCCCCAAGCCAATTGCAAAAAGGAAAAAATTTGCTCTCCTATGGGGGGCAGGGACACCACTCTTGGGTGGGGGAAAGGCGATACAAGGGCCTCAGTGTTCCACCTACAATCGACACCAGGACTTTATATTTAGGGCCCCTTCTCACCGAGTGCTTTCTTTCTTTGAGTGGCATTGCAATGCATGCCGGGTACAGCTAGTATATATATATATATATATATATCGAAAGGCCAAACTCGAATGATGCATAATTTTGAGTTTAGCGATGCAAAGATTTCAAATTAATCATCTGCAATTTTGAAATTTAGAAAATTTAGAATATAAGAATAGAATTAACTTACATTACTAAACATATAGCTAAGCCGGACAGCTATCTGAAATTTAAAAAAACCCAATACAAATTTCAGAAAGCTGTTTCTGTGAGTTTTAATTTTCTCACTTCATCAGCAGCATCTGGTGTTAAATTTTTGAAACTAAACTAAAATTTAGAAGTAATTATAGCGCATTATTTAAAGAAAATTGCTCCTTTTATTATATATATTCTTTTTTTAAGTTTTTTTAAATTTTTTATATTCTTTTTTATTTTCTTTGAAATTATATACTTTTTTGTTTTTTTATATATCTGTTTAAAGAAATACATACTGAGAAAAAATTATTCCTTTCAAATACATACATACATAGAAAAATTATTCCTTCAACATACATACATACAAAGAATAATTATTTACTTCACACACATACATAAAAAAAAAAAAAATTAACTTATATATACATAGAAAAATAAATTCCTTAAAATCTTTTATACATAGAAAATTAATAGATGACAGTTATCAAATCAAACTCAAAACTTCCTCAAATAGAGGATTTAATTCTGAGTTGTCATAAGATAACTTAAATGAAAAAATTACAACAAGTCCTGTTTTGAAGATAAATGATTAAATAAAATAGTGAATATATTTAATTTTATATTTTTTGTAAATTTGAAATTTAAATTTCTTCTGAAATTGTGTAATATAACTATTTAAAACTTTGTTTGGAAAATTATTATATGTAAATTCATTAATAAGATAATTCAAATTGATTAAAAAATCTTCTAATTTAGTATTAATGGTAAGATATCTTTTTAATTCCTGTATAAATATTATTTTTTATATTTAAGTTCTCCGAAATATTGCCTTATTTTGTAGAAGAGATGAAGTTAATGTCTGTCGTATAATTTAATTTGAAGTGTTGGTGATGTTTTTATATATTTTTTAATCAATTCGAAAAATGGTTTCTCACTTATGATCTATAATATTTAAGATATGCATGAATCATTACATAGCAAAACACTTTATCACTAGAGAATGATAACTGTTCCTCCTAAAATTAAGCACTGTAATAATCTGTCTAATAAAGTTAATCACTAGGGTTCCATTCAAATTCTTTTAATATTTCACTGTCGCAGATAATCATAATATTTCTTCAGAACTATTCACTTCAGTTATTTATATTTAGTTTTCATGATTCATCCTTAAATAATATCAACTTGAATTATTTGCTTTAGTTAATTACACACTTATTATGATGCATCAAATAAAGTTTAATGGCATCTTGCCCACATGTTAACACTAACGGGATTTAAGTCTTTGATGAACATATAATTTGACGTAATATTCATATCTTATAATTTCCTTTTATTTAATGTCTTTAATATCTTCTATTTATCTTTAAATCTCCCGGATTAATTTATTCTAAATTAATTCCACGTTAAAGTTTTATACTTTGTTCAATTTCTATCTTCGTATTGTAAAGTTGCCAACTGTCTTCATTTCCATAATCCCGCCCCAAAATAAATAGAGGAAAGTTCTTGTCCTTTAACTAATCGGTTAAGACCCTCACATTTGGACTTCCTCATTTTGATCCTCTATAATTAAAATCGTCACTTGGTCCGGGATTCGTCACTTCAACCGTTAAACTTTACCTCCATTTTTCTTGCCTTCCAACTCACCAGTCGCCGATTCGCCTCATTCCGGAACTCGTCATCAAAAATCTGACGTAATGATTTAACCTACTCCAGTGTCATAACTTGCTTCTGAATTAAAAAAAAAAAAACGGTCTGATGATAATCGACCCGTCCTTTTACTTTTAAAATAGATTTCTCCTTTTAATTTATTAATTAAATTATTTTGATTATTATTATATAATAATTATTTTGAATTCACATTTTAAGCACAAATCAAAAACTTTTTAAATAATAATTTTACATTATTATCTCTACAGATATGTTCGGTAGCTATGATATTTTGTTGAAAAATAGATCGAGGCTGACGTTCCAGTGTAATAAATGATTTTGCTGTAGTTACCTTCACTATTAACATTTGATGGCACAGTTTGTCTGTGCATTCCAGTCACCGGCAGTCGTACAAAAGAAGCATTGCTTTTCTACCAGCGACAGTGATATTTGAATGTAGGCATGAATCAGAACAAAATATTTTTGCAACAGAGCAGAGCTCTGTCTCCTTCATCAGTTTGACAAATGCTGAGGATTTCCCAATTGAAAATATTCTGGATGTGGTATCGCAGCCCGTGAAAGCATGCAGCAACATAAGCAAGTTGCATCTTTCACGACCTAATAGAGATTGTACGTTGAGGATATCATACACTGGATTTGGAGTTGATCCACGTCTTACGTCACTACGATAGTACAGCCTGAACCCATTATCCTTTGCGTGGTAAAGAAGCAGAATCAGCAGATTGGTGTCTTCACCTATCACAGTGGTATGAACACATTCTGAAGATGAGACTGCGGCACGAACAATGTCCATGTCAGCATCCCCATCTGCGTTATGAACAGTACATCCTTGTTTCTTCAGCAAGTCATCAAAGAGAGCAATTATGGCTTGTTTGTTCTTTCGATTGGCTAGGAAGTGTTCCTTTTTGCCGACAAACTTCATGCTTGGGCTAAAATTTACATCTCTACTGGTCTTTGTGAATCGTAGTCTGTGAGCCGCATCTTTGATTGTAGGGGACCCAATACAGCCATCAAAAACAACGACAGCTTTTCCATATGTTTTAAGGGTAAAATCAACGTACGACATCGCAATATTTTCGTATGTGACATTGTTGCACCAGGGTCATTCCATGTCAAACCAACGCAGATTTCAACATTTTCAACCTGACCATTTCGGATTGGGATGAAAATTGGTATAGTTGTTTATCCATAAAATATATGTAAAAGTCTAAAATTTTTTTCCTGTAGGTTCCATAGGTCCTGAGTTATGGGAGGTCAAAGTTGATAAAAATGGCCGATTTTCACACTGGCGACCTTTACATTTTGGCTAATATCTCAGCTACTAATAAAGTTACAATGTTGGGAAAGATATCATTTCAAAGTATACTTAATGAGCTAATAAATAACATTAAAAACTTTTTTTATAAGCAAGAAAAAAAATAATTCCGGACAACTTGAAAACTTTGACCTCAAATTTCTAAAAAGTGGGTCATTTTTTTTTTCTCAAAAAAATATATTATTTAGATTGTTGTGTTTCCTACTACCATACCAAATTTTATAGTGGGCCAACCATGGGATCAAGAGATATAAAATATTTTACTTCCTACTATTGGCGAATGTGTAGCAACAATACTGCCAGTTGCACAGTCTCAGCCTCTTTATTAGTCAAGGGAATTTGTACTATTATTTATTTGTAGTTCTTTATCTTGCCACTAGATGGCAGGTTAGTAAATTAATAATACTGAGGATCAGTCCAAAGTTGATCTTGTGACAAAGAAAGCAATTCACAAGCAGCCATTGTCTAGTGAAGGAGTGTGTTATAGTTCTGGATATTAATCTCGAGGTGCTTTGAGTTCTATAAACAGGTAAGCTTCCTTTACATATAAACCTCCTTAAAACTGCCTTTTAGTTAGGACTATAATTAGCTTTCAAATTGACTCATAAAAGCTTTAATAATTTAATTTCAACAATGAAAGTTTTTAAGGAAGCACTTTTCAGTGGTTTCTCTAGTTTAAATTCAGTGTTTATTTTGTTTTTTCAGATTAGTGTGAAGCTTCCTGAAAATAGGCCTATTTGAATAAAAATGGACAAAGGCAAACATTTCAAAAGTGTATGCTGCAATCCTTTAAGCAGAAGTCAGCATTCAAATTTCAGAGCTGGATTAAGGACAGTGACATCATGGATGATTGAGAATTTTTCTCTAAATTCTTATAATAAAATTTGTGTTGGCTGCCGTAAGGCACTTGCAGCTCAGTTTAAAATGAAAGAATCAGAGGATATTAATTCAGCTGGTTGCACATCATCTCAACAAGATGATGATCATATAGAAGAATCTGTTGCTCTGCAAAGTTTAAACAGCAGTCTTCAAACAATTGGGGAGACTCCTGTTAAGAAGAAACGTTTGCATGAAAAACATTATTCACAATAGAAATTGGAGAAGATTACTTCTGCTGTGAATAATAAAATTTTGAATATTTCTGAGGACACTGAAACTCAGCCTATTGATCCAGAACAAGAAATTATTTCACAGCTGAAACACAGATTCCAGACAACGGAAGACTATAGCTTCAAGATACATATCTTAACAGTATTGCCTATCAGTTGGAGTTACAGAAAAATTCAAGAAGAATTTACAGGTGCAACAGACTGGATGATTCGAAAGGCGAAGACCCTTGTTCGTGAGTTTGGAATCCTGTCGTCACCCAATCCTCGCCCTGGAAAAACACTTTCTGAAGATGTTAGCTGTTTAGTTAGAGCATTTTACACAAGTAATAACTGCAGCAGAGCAATGCCAGGAAAAAAAGATTTTGTTTCTATGAAGCAAGAAGGAAAGAAGGTTCATGTTCAGAAAAGACTTGTTCTTGGAAATTTAAAGGAATTATATGCTCATTTTAAAGAACAAAACCCGACTGTTAATATAGGTTTCAGCAAGTTTTCAGAACTGAGACCAAAAAATTGAGTTCTTGCTGGTGCCAGTGGAACACACAGTGTATGTGTATGCGTGATACACCAAAATGTGAAATTAATGTTAAGTGGCTGTAAACTTAGTAATCTGACAGCTAACACTGAAAATCAACTTTCCTCATACAAAGACTGTTTGTGCTGTGTTATGTGCAGTGTACCAAACGTTAATTGTTATTTTGATGACTGTATAGTGTGTCCAGGGCCAGATGTATTGAGAAATTACTTGGATGATTTATTTTCTACTAATGGTATTGAAAACATCACATTTAAGCAGTGGATTGCTACAGACCGTGCAACTTTAGAAACCATAACAAAAAAAACTGAAGATTTTTTGGAGACCCTTAAGGAAAAGCTTATGATTCTCCGCCAGCATTCGTTCCTGTCAGAACAACAGTCTGCATTTTTCAGTGAGCGAAAGAACACTCTACTAAGTGATAAATGTGTTTGGTGTGTGATTTTTCAGAGAACTATTCATTCATTCTACAAGATGCAGCACAGGGATTTCACTGGAACAACTCACAGGCTACAATTCATCCATTCGCAATATATTATAAAAATGCTGAGAAAGTACTCTGTCACTCAAATTTAGTTGTGATTTCAGATTGTTTAGTACATGATACAACTGCAGTACATTTGTTTCAACGTCAACTGATTAATTTTCTTAATGAAAAATTCAGTAGTCGCTTCCGAAAAATTATTTACTTTTCTGATGGTGCTGCATCCCAATATAAGAACAGAAAGAACTTTATCAATTTGTGCTACCATGAAGAGGATTTCAGTATTCAAGCGGAGTGGCATTTTTTTGCCACATCACATGGTAAGAGTGCATGTGATGGTCTTGGAGGCACTGTGAAGCGTTTGGCTGCCCGAGCAAGTTTACAACGCCCATTTAATGACCAAATAATGACACCACGCCAGTTGTATGACTTTGCTTCAAAAGAAATATCTGGAGTGAATTTTGCATACACATCACAGGAAAATCATTTGAAAGAAAAAGAGTGTCTTGCCCAACGATTTGCTGTAACCCGTACGATGCCAGGGACACAGAAAATCCATTGTGTTACACCTGATGGAAAATTCCACATCAATGCTAAGATATATTCATATGCTTCTGCAGTTGAAAACTTCAGTGTCTCCTCAAAGCTTTCATATGAACTAAAAGAAATCAGAGGTTTCGTAACCTGTGAATATGATAAGAAATGGTGGTTGGCATGTGTGTTTAACATCTTGGAAGACACAGATGAGGTAATTGTGAGCTTCTTACACCCTCATGGCCCTTCACCATCTTTTATTTATCCTTCAAAACCCGACATTCATGAAGTACCTCGCTCAGCTATTCTGACAAAAGTTGATCCTGGAACTACCAGCACTGGGAGAACATATAAACTTAGCAAAGAAGAAATTACAGTGGCCAATAAAAAAATTAAATTATTTGATGGATGAAAGAAGTGGACTTTCAATACACATTATTCTAGTCCAAGTGTTTTTACATTTTCATTGTTATTATTTATTTTCTCATATTATCTGTACATAAGAGACCTTCTTGTAAATAAAAAAGTGTAGTATTACACGGAAACATTATTTTGTATCTCGTGATCCCACGGTTGGCCCATCATAAAATTTGGTATGCTAGTAGAAGACACCTTAATCTAAATAATATATTTTTTTGAGAAAAAAAAAAAGACCCACTTTTTAGAAATTTAAGGTCAAAGTTTAAATGTTGTCCCGAATTATTTTTTTCCTTGGTTAAAAAAAAAAAATTTGATGTCATTTAATAGTTCATTAAGTACACTTTGAAATGATATCTGCCCCAATGCTGTAGCTTTATTAGTATATGAGATATTAGCAAAAACGTACAGGTCAGTAGTGTGAAAATCGGTCATTTTTGTCAACTTTGACCTCCCATAACTTGGGACCTATGGAACCTACAGGGAAAAAATTTTAGACTTTTACATATCTTGGATGGATAAACAACTTTACAAATTTTCATCAAAATCTGAAATGGTCAGGTTGGGGGCTGCGTTGGTTTGACATGGAATGACCCACCATGAAATTCAATGCAAGAGAGATCCTCCACCCAAAATATACCTTTCCGTGCTTAGCATGTTGTGGGATTTTACATTATTAAAATGTTTGTTGTATTTGACTAATTCTTCTGCTAACTGCGATTTGTCTGCTTTCCTCATCTGGCTTTGTGATTCAAATAATGCTGCAGAGTATGCACAAAGTTCAGCACAAGTGGCAACAGTCATCATTCTTTGGAAAAGTAGTGATGGATCTACTTGTATATCTAAATCATCTTTACTACAAACAGCGCCAGAAGATCCTATAGTTTTCACTTTATCCGACCTTTTAGCACAATACCTAAATATATCCTTCCCTATCATTTCTCAGATGATGTTCGTACCAAATAAGTGCAACTCGTCAACATTAACTTCTTCAGCTATGACACCTGTAACAATATTACGTAGAGTACAGTCAGAATTAAATGGGGATATGGATTCTAGTACATTGACCACCTTTTGTATGTCATTGCTGTCCCTCTTTTGTCTGCTGTCTCTCATTTCTTTGTGTTGTTCACTGGTTCGCATAAAAACTCCAGCATATTCCTGCATAGCTAAGTTGCAAATTGAAGAAACGGGCATAGAAAACAGCCATATAGCCCTCTGATTTTCGGTAAGTCCACTTCCTCTCGTTAGTCCTCCTCTGCTTTTCAGGGAACGCATTAGCACTTGTTCTATTACAAGATCTGACCCAAGTCCACCCCATAATCTGTCACTTCTTCTTATCACAAATTTACCTTCCAGAAACATTTTATGCACCTTGGCATTTTCAGATGACAGTTGAAAGATTTTCTGCAGATATAGGTAGAGTGACTTGAGATAATTTACATGTCCCGCAGCTGCTATTATGGGGAGAATCTCAAGCACAGCATGTAAATGTAATTCCCAAGAGCCTATCCTGTCAGCTGTTATCAAATTTCTTACAACATTGATCATTCGCTGGTATTCCAACCAGAGTTTACTTGTTCTCGAAGAAGAGTGCAAGTGATTCTTCTTTGTCTCTAAATCAATCTCAATTTGAGACAAAGCTTCACAAAGCTGTTTGTTCTACGTCGTCATTTGTTTTTGGCCAGTCGTAATATCGTGGAACAGATCACAAGCTTCCTTAACGAGGCCATGAAGAGATCCATGTTCAGAGAAAAACCTCTGAAAGCAAAAGGGTGCATCTACAATCATGTGTCCTCGTATCGCCCTGTAAACAGCTTTCCCAGTCATCATGTGTAACACAGCATTTGATCCGTAGATTTCTTCATACATTTCTTCATTCATAGATCCAAAATGCACTAGAAAGAATAACTACTAGTAACAAAGAAAAATGAAATGAAAAAATGACCAACTTCAAGAAGATCTTAAGGATTAACGATTACCCGGACCGCTTCATTAACGGATGTTTCCAAAGATTTGAAAATAAAGCTAAAAGACAAGAAGAAAAGAAACCCAAATTATCATATGACAAAATTATAAAACTACCGAATGGGGTTAAAATTAACAAAAGGATTGCAGATATATATTCTAATAATGACATTAGAATCATATACAAAAAAGAGAAGAACATTAAATCTATACTGAATAAGAAAGATGAAGAAGAAGATGAGAAAAATTACGATAAGATGAAGAAAATTATGGGGACCATTTATAAACTAAAGTGTCAAAAATGCGGAAGCATATATTTTGGAAACTCAGGGCGATTGTTAGAGGAACGGGTTGAGAAACACATCACAGCAATCACCCAAAAGTATCGAACTGGGCCGAGCATTGCCTAACAGAAGGTCATAACCTGGACCCAGTAGTTACAATTCTTTTCAAAATTAGAACAAACATAGCAGATATGTGATAGAAGCGTGTATCATCAAGACTTTTAAATGCATGAACAAAGACAGAGGATATATGGTGAATCCAAACACTTTATCATATTTCCAGGACTTAATCAGAAATCAAAGAGAAAAATTTCAATAAAGAGAACTACACTAATAATGATGGTACCATACTTGGTTTTGTTAACATTTTTTCATTTATTTGAAAGAGCATATGATTATTTTATAATAATATATCTGTATTATGCATGATTGTATTAGTATTAAGACATGTATTGGAAGTTACTCATTGTTATTTTTAAAAAAGGTTTGAAAAAGCGAAATGATATAAATTCCGCGAAATATTACCAATATTAAAGGAAATATATCAAGGAGATGTAGTTTTTTATCTAATTTTAGGAGTATAAGATAGTTCTTATAACGCTATAACTACATAAAAAAAAAACAGTAAAAATCATAGCGTAATAAAAATAACAACCTAATACGACACACTCAATCCGCCATTTTTAAATCCGTTTTTCGGGGTGTTCCCATGGTTGGATTTTGTCTGATTTTGGATATGTTGTTCAATAATGACTACTGATTCAAAATCAATTCAAAAAGCTTCTGTTGCAATTTTGCCCATGTTCACGGTATTTTTCATTTAGTTTGCCTGGACTAAAGCTTTTGCATAGGAAATGGCCACCATGACCCAAAATGACAGGGATATCTGAAATTTTTGAAATATATGAAAGATAAGAACAAATATTGCAATGAAAATGATTTAAAAACAAAGCAGGAAATGTGAATCCAAAAATCATATAGTAGAGAAAGGGATACTGATTGATTTTAGGAGGGAAGAAAATGCTAAGATACGTATTAGTAGAAAATTAGTAGAAAAGTTTCAAATAACTGTTGCCATTGTAAAAACATAAGAAATTATTGGTTAAATAATCAGCTATCAAAACACATTACAATTAAGACAATCTAAAAATTAAAAATTATTACTACGTTTCAAACCATCAACGTTGATATGGTTCTTCCTCAAGTGCATTAAAAAAGTTTTGATCCTTTGTGGTCGGGTTCGTCTGTAAGAATGACCATCCGTATGGAATTCTGGGTAAAGGGAAGAGAATTTCTGTTGAGCATAGATTGCCCCAAGTGTTAAGCGGATGTAAAAGCTCTGCGGACGTAGAAATTTTTTTTTTTGTTTGTTTGTTGCTGTTATTAAGGTTGTTATTGTTCTTGATTGTTTACGAAATGGAGTTTCTAAATTCCGTATTCCAGGATATTGGTGGTGGAGAGATCCTGATTGTAGCTTTTTTTAAGCTTTATTAAACCGGATTCGTAGAATTGTCGTAGGTATAAATCCCGTTCGCTGCCAAAAACAACAGGATTTTTGTTGTCCAGTTCATGATGCATTTTTTGACAATGTGAGGCTGTATGATATGCCAGGTTTTTGTTTTTTACTGCGGAAACGTGTTCATTTATGCGTTTTTCCAGACATCGTTTGGTCTGCCCAATATATAGGCAGCCATTGTTGTAATTCCCATTCTGATTTTTACAACGTATACCATATATTATATCTTGCTTTTTTAATAAGCTACTTTTATTCTTAGACTTATTATTCCCTAATATGTTTCTAATGGTATTCTTTGGTTTACAGGCTAAACCTATATTGGCTTTTCCCAGTATCGGTCTTAATCTTTTGAACAAGTTATCATCATATGTTATAGATACAAAATGTTTTTTAGTGTGATTATTATTGCTGACATTTGTAGCATTGCCATCTATAATGGGAGAAATATATTGTCTTTTTTTATAGCGCATTTTATTTAAAAACCTTTTTATGTGTCTATTTAGAATATCTATGGGGAAACCATTATTTTGAAAAACATTCTTGATATGTTTTATTTCTTCATGTAAAATGTCTGAGTTTGAGCTAATTTTAACCGCTCTTTCCATTGCCATATGAATCGCATTACGTTTATAACAACTAGGTACCGAACTCCGATAATTAATAGTAATTAATGCGTCTGTTGGCTTACGAAACACGCTGGTTTTATATGTCATTTGTTGTGTTTCAATCAGGATATCCAAGAATGGGATGATGCCCTTATTTTCTTTTTCCAGTGTGAATTGAATGTTCTGGTTTATACTATTGAAATCCATAAGGATATTGTCTATGTAATGTTTGTTAACGATCAAAAATGAGTCGATAACATACCTGCACATGTAGTGCACATTATTGACAACGTTGTCCAATGAGACTGCCTGGTATTCAATATATTGCATGACACATTCCGCCATTATGGCAGAGGATGGAAGACCCATGAATACCCCGGATGTTTGTGTGTAGATATGTCCATTGAAGGAAAAGACCTGCATTTGAAAAAGAAGGGCCAATAATTGTCCAATTTCTTGTATATTAAAAAAGAAACGATGATGATGTATATTATAATTCATATCAACAATATGTTGAATTGATTTCATGATGAGCGTCGGTGCCAACGATGTATATAAGTTTGTGACATCTAATGATATCATTTGTGAATTTTGGATAGGGGTGTGTGTTCTTAAATAACCTAATATAGGTTCGCGGTTAGGAATACTATAAGGGGATTGGTATTTTAATCGTTTTAATTTAGTTTCCATAATTTTTGATATATTCATAATGGCTTTTGACCTGCAATTGATAATTGGCCTTATTTTAAAAAACGAACTTTGTTTTTCTTTATGCACCTTGGGTAATCCGTGAAGTCCAGGTAATGATATATTAATTCGCATAGTTTCTTTCTTGGTGTGTTCGGATATCAACCCTTGCAAATATGCTTTTTCTAATTTGCCATTAATTTCTTTTATAGCCGTGGATTCAGAAATACCTAATGGGCTAAAACCTTTTGTATTATGAATGAAAAGCTCACACATCTTATAGTAGTCGTCCTTGTTAAGAATTACTGTTGCTCCCCCCTTATCTGCTTCAGTATATATAACCGATGTGCTCATACTTTTTAAATCTTGTAGTGTCTGTAATTCAATAGGATTTAAGGTGGATGATGATCTCTTTTTGGATTTTAACTTATGCATTATTCGTCCTACCCCCTTTCTCAAATTTGTGCGTTCCTCTTTATCTGTAATAAATCTGATTTGTCTTTCCAAATTAGTTAATGTTTCTATGAAGCCCATATTCTCCTTTCCAATATTGAACTGCAAACCTTTACTAAGAACTATCTCCTGGTTTGGAGTTAAAATAATATTACTGTCATTGATGATTTTTCGTTTATCCATTGAGACGATTTCATTATAAGATTGGGTAGCGGCCATTAGCTTGCCTAGTTTTCTACAATGACGGTGGGCGATGGCTGTGAAGGCATATTTCGCTTTCTTTGCTCCCTTTAATAACAGAAACATGAAATCCTGGGGAGCTAGATTTTTTCTGAATCTCAGATGTCCGTTTAAACTGTGCAATAAGATTAGCTTTCTTT
>JAFIDM010018735.1:432-17730 GCA_023159025.1 Thereuonema tuberculata
ATCTTATCCTCTCGCTAGTCAACAAGCTGCCTATCAGCAAGGTAAATCGACTGAAACGGCTCTTCATCGTATTGTGTTACTGTTGGAGAAAGCCATTGAGCATAAGGAATTTGCTTTAACTGTTTTCATGGATATTGAGGGGGCCTTTGATAGAATCTCTATAGAGGCTATCGATGCAGCCACTCATAATCATGGAATTAACCCTACCTTACGGCGATGGTTGAGATCAATTCTAAGTGAATGTGTGGTCATATCCTCGCTTCTCGGGGACACCTTAGCGGTCGCTACTAACAGGGGTTGCCCGCAGGGAGGGGTTCTCTCTCCTCTGCTGTGGTGCCTTGTGGTGGATGAACTGCTGGTGTCTCTTGGGAGGTTTGTGTGTGGCTGCATTGGTTATGCGGATGACATCTCAATAGTCGTTAGAGGTAAATTCCCCAAAACCGTATCAGAAATCATGCAGGATGCTCTGGTACTGGTTGAAAAGTGGTCCAAAAAAGTAGGTCTTTCAGTCAATCCTGATAAAACGACCTTGATACCTTTCTCAAGGAAAAAGAACTTGCACGAGCTGCAAGCTCTTACCTTCTTTGATAGGAAGCTTACCATCTCTTCGGAAGTCAAGTATTTGGGTGTTATACTTGACCAAAGAATGACTTGGAGACAACACTTGGAGCACTCGATTATGAAAGCAAAAAGAATCTTTTGGTCGTGTCGGGGTGCTATTGGTAAAACCTGGGGTATCACCCCAAAGGTTATGCACTGGATCTATACTATGATCAATAGACCCATTCTCACATACGCTGCGGTAGTATGGTGGCCTAGGGTGAAACTTAAAACAGCTCAATGCGAGCTCAATAAGCTACAAAGAATGGCGTGCATAGGTATCACAGGAGCAATGAGAACCGCACCCACAGCTGCGGTGGAATTACTGCTGGGATTCTCGCCACTACATTTACATATTGAGGCTGAAGCCACACTGGGAGCTTTAAGGCTTAAGACTGCTGGTGAGTGGTGTTACACCCATTCGGCAAGCAGTCATACTAAACTCTACACACAGCATTCAAGTCAGGAGTCAGTCCTGCTAATGACTACTGATAAAATGCTTCCTTATTATTTCTTTGAAAGACCATTCAGCATACATTTTCCAAGTAGAGCTGAGTGGGATTCTGGATCAATTCCTGTAATCACAGATGAGTCTGTTTGGTATACGGATGGATCCAAGTCTGCCAATGGCTCCGGAGCAAGTGTGTATTACCCAACTGGCGGGTATGGTTTTTCTTATAACCTAGGTAATTTCACAACTTTCTTTCAAGCAGAAATCTATGCAATTCTTGCTTGTACCGGTATCTGTTTGGACAGAAACATCAGGAATAAGAATATTTATATTTTTTCTGATAGCCAGGCAGCACTGAATACTCTGAATCAGTGCCACATCACTTCTAAGATAGTTTTTGATTGCCTCAAAGCTCTGACTTTACTGGCACAGTTCAATAAGGTTCGTCTTTTTTGGGTGCCAGGACACAGTGGTCATGAAGGCAATGAGAAAGCCGATTCCTTCGCTAAGAAAGGCTCGGAGATGACCTTTATAGGTCCGGAACCTGTAATTGGTTTAACCAATAACATGATTAGGAAGATCTTTCTTAAGAAAATGAGAGCTTTACAGCTTAAGCTATGGCATAAGCTTGAGGGTCAGAGACAAGCCAAGATGCTAATCCATGGACCAAACAATAAACGATCCTCCGAACTTTTAAGATTACGGAAAAAGGAACTTGGTATTGTTGTCGGTCTACTTACTGGACATTGTCATCTTAACAAACATTTATGGCTTTTAAACTTAAAAGACAACCCAGTCTGTAGGAGTTGTCATTCAGAAGAGGAGACTTCTTCACACATCTTATGTAACTGTGAATACTTCACAGCGCTCAGACTTAAAATCCTAGGATCTTTTTTCTTAGAACCAAAGGATTTGTTTACGGTCCCTATAAACAAACTACTGGCTTTTGCTGTAGCTACTGGTCTTTTGGGGGATTAAGGTTGGGGAAAGTACAATAGATCTTAGGTCGCGGTGCTAGGTATATTTACCACCCATCTTCTACATTACATTACATTACATTACATTACATTACATATATATATATATATATATTGGAATGGCCAAACTCGAATGATGCATAATTTCGAGTTTAGCGATGCAAAGATTTCAATTAATCATTTGCAATTTAGAAATTTAGAGCGTAAAGAATATAAGAATAAAATTAACTTATATTACTAAACATATAGCCAAGCCGTACATTCACAGAAACAGTTTTCTGAAATTTGTATTGGGATTTTAAGTTTCAGATAGCTGTCCGGCTTGGCTGTATATACTCATGGACAAAAAAATTAGCGCACCAAGAAAGAATTGCGGGATTTTAACGAAACTTGCAGTGAAGGTACATGTCGGGGAGATATGCAAATGATTAGAAATGCAGCGTGATTGCGCATTACGTATAGCCGGTAGAGGGCGTTGAACATCGTACTCTGTGGAGTATAAAGCAGGTAACCAAAGCTTGTTTGAGTGTGCTGAATCATTTACAAAGGAAGAGCTGAGGTAGATATGCCATTACGCCATGTTCGAAGACAGTATACGCAGTTGTCGCAGTTTGAGAGAGGGAGAATCGTCGGGATGATGGAAGCTGGGTGGTCAGCTAGGCGAGTAGCTCGTCAATTAGGCCGCTCTGATTGTGTTGTGAGGAGGTGTTGGGACCAGTGGACCCGAGAGATGTCATGTACACGAAGACCAGGCTCAGGACGCCCTCGACAGACCAGTCGTCGAGAAGACCGCCACATAGTCAGAAATGCACGCATACAGCCAACTGCTTCATCGGCCGCCATCCAGGCACAGGTAGCACCTTCACTAGGGGCCGCTGTGTCTTCTCGAACCATACGAAGGCGCCTGGCTGAAGGACAGTTGGTATCGCGGCGCCCATTACGTGTGCTGCCCTTGACGCCCACCCATCTACGCCTCCGTTTGGAGTTTTGCCGCGCACGAGGAAACTGGACTGCAGCGGAATGGAACCAGGTCGTCTTTAGCGACGAATCCAGATTCAATCTCGGCAGTGATGACAATCGTGTTCGTGTGTGGAGAGCCCGTGGTGAACGCTTCAATCCTGCCTTTGCTGTACAGCGACACACCGCTCCCACAGCTGGTGTGATGGTATGGAGTGCCATTGCCGACAATACACGGTCACCCCTAGTATTGTTCCGTGGCACCATGAAAGCCCAGCGGTATGTTCATGAAATCCTGCAACCACATGTGTTGCCACTCATGCAACGGCTCCCAGGAGCCATTTTTCAACAAGACAATGCTCGGCCTCATACGGCAAGGGTGTCACAAGATTGTCTCCGCACTGTTACTACCCTTCCTTGGCCTGCCCGATCCCCAGATTTGTCTCCAATCGAGCATATCTGAGATCATTTGGGACGATGAGTTGGGCATCCCACGAGTTTGAACGAACTAGAGGCAAGGTTACAGCAAATATGGAACGAAATGTCTCAAGACATCATACAGAACTTGTATGACTCAATGCCCGATCGTATCGCATCGTGCATTCGCGCTAGAGGGGGTCCAACGGAGTATTAACTCCTCCGTTCTTTTGCCTTTTTCTCTGAAATAAATTATCCTTTTTCTTTGATTTTCTTATCATTTACTTATATCAAAGTAGTCATTACGTATGTAAATTTTCGTTTCATTTTGACGACTCCTTCTTGGTGCGCTAATTTTTTTGTCCATGAGTGTATATATAACAAATTTTACTCTTTTAAAAAATAGTTACACAGTGTAAACGTTCACCCAAACAAACACAAAAAATCACGTTTAATCACTGGCATTTTCTTAGGCAAGACGGGCCTCAACGAGGGGCCTAAGTGTTGCTAAGGAATTGACGTAAAATGTTCGCAGTGCCAATGATGGCTGTCTTTTGTAATTCAGCTGTTGTTATTGCTGGTGCTCCACGTCTGGTATAAGAATATATCAGAATATATCGACATAAGCTATGTACGAAAAGCAAATTAAAAATACATTAAGTAAATCCAGATTCAAAACATTCAAAAATATTAAGCTATGGGATTTAATTTTAACTTTACATGAAAAGTAAATATATAATGAAAAAAGAAAGCATCAAAATCATTTCTCTATTTTTTTTTCTTCCTCATTCAATTTACGTTGAAGGCATTTTGGAAGAAAAAAATATTATCCAAGCAAAACGATATCCCGAAGAATCCATTGACAGAGGTTTCCATTGTCACAGTAAACCTCCCCTTAATCCCTATTGGAAGGAATTCTTTTTATGCGTGATGTCCTAATGGCTTCAGAAAATAAAAATGAAAATTTCTACTTAATAATGGATCGTTATTTTACTAAATTGGGGACAAAGTGTTAGAATTAATATAATTAGTCTTTTTTAAACTCATTTTTTTCTTGGCTCTGTACTGTTATCTGCTATTCCTAAAATATACAGGGTGTTCATTTTATCTGAAGACATTGAATTTATCCCGAAAACTATATATCGGATCAAAAAACTTTATAATTAAAATTTGTTCGTCTCGGAGGGGGACATCCTGTAGAAATTCTGAGTTTTGAATTTCTAGTGTTAAAATTTTAACCCTAAATTTTCGAAAAGCAATTTTAATTTTCTCATTTGATTAATTGAGTTAGAACCGAAGGCAAGCATTTTTTCATGGTTTGATAACGCCGTCGACATATTGTTGTCGCTCGCAAGGATAAGACTTTCACGAGCTTCATTAAGTATGGAATTAACTCACGGGATGAAGCATTGTTTCAGTGTGACTGCAGCAGTTGATTTCGCTCCCTCACAAATGGAGGAAGCAGTTGAGTTTGCTCCCTCACGAAGTTAAAACGTGAGGTACAAAGGCTGTCCAGTTCGACATCTCACCGACGAAGATGTGTGAGAAGCAGTTGAGTTCGCTCCCTCACAGGGTTAAGACGTGAGGGAGACAGCAGTTGAATTCGGTCCCTCGAAAGAAATAGACATGAGGGAAAAAGGCTGTCCAGTTCGACATCTCACTGAGGAAGACGTGTGAGAGATAGCTCTTATTCTCACAAGGAAAGTGAGAACGCCCGTAGGATTTCGCTAAGACGAATATCGCCGAGACGAAGGCAAGGAAAGCTGTACCAATATAGTTGGCCGTGATACGTTGGCAAAACGGAGAAAACTAAGCCTAAGACGAAAGGCTGGATCGACCATAGACGTACCAAAGAATTAGTTGAATCGTTCAGTAACTCATCAAGGAGTAAAGATACATATTTGTCGGAAACAAATGGGAACCCTACCGTGTGAAAGGCCGGAACGATTCCAGACTTGTCAGAAGAAGAAGCAAGAGGTCTAACCAGGTCGAGGATATTGGTCGGATCACGGACAGAAACACGATCTGCCCGTGAGAGACAGCTTCAACGGGAACTTCTTTGACGACACGGAGATAGGATTTATACAAGGTGAAAAACCTATCCAGATATGTTCGAAGCAGAAAGAAGATAATTGCCACTAACTAGAATCGCATGATCCATCCAGAACAGTCCAAACAGTCGTGATAAAGCTACTGTGAAAGTATAAGCCCAACTTCAGTATCAAGGCATCGAAGTTCGATTCGTTCAGGAGAAAATTGAATTTAGAGACAAGGTCCCCTACATATGGAAAAGAAGACTTCGTGGGAATATGATGCTGATACGACTAAGGATAAATAGCATAGACGAAAGTGTAAGAGATATCTACAGCTGTTCGACAAATGAATTCGACGGTTTCTGTAAGTAGAGATTTATTTGAACACATTAAGCTATTTAAATGGGAAAGATAGAAGCAAGTTTGGCATCAAGATAACAGTAACTGGGAATCGTATAGGATCTAAAGAATTCAGTGAAATAGTTATTTAAAGTAAAAGTTAGCGAGGAACATTTGCTAGTAGGGTTTCTAGCGTAGGAAATAGAGATAATAAAACCTCTAGAACTTTTATTGCTATAGAAGCAAGTTAGGTCGTCGTCGAAAGAGAAGAGCTATTGTAAATTCAAGTGACAGCAAACTTAGGCAAAGAAACGTAAAAGTGTTAGATTGCCGGAAGAAACTGCATTGCTGATCAGAAGCAAGTTGCGCCCGAAGAACCAAAGAACTTTTAATTCAAAGATATTAAGTTTGATTAATTCTAGTAAAATACTGAATTATCTGTAAGCTTAAATTGAGTAAACTGATTGTAATTCTTATCGCCTTATTAAATGTGTTAAAAGATTTCCGAGTTAGTTTTATTTGCTAAAAGATTAAGAGCAATTATTCTTACTCTGCTGTTTGACTTCCTTATATTTTTTTTTAAATGTGAATCAGTCCTAATAGGTATTTCTAAAAGAGAAATACCTGTGGTATAGGTACTGAAAATTTAATCTAAATACAGTTAAGTATAAGAAAAAAAAATTAAGATTAATTATATTAAAATTTAAAACTACCATCAATAATATCTATTATTAACTGATTTTTAACCTGACTAATTCTTTCAAAATTATAATTTTCCCATTTTAATTGATTGAAAAGACTATAAAGGATTTGATTTTTTTGTCTAAATCCCATATTATTATTTATTTTTGTAACATTAAATATTTTTATCCAACCTTTTCTGGTGTTGGAATTATTTTGTAAGTTATCTTTTTTATTTTTTATATCAAAAAAATTCTTTATCATATTGTTATAAATAAATTTTTTATTTAATAAAAGTATTTTATATTTCTTTCTTATGCTTTGTTGTTCCTCAAGTTTTTTGTTTTTAAAGTTAATCATTACGTAATTAAAGATCTTGAGAATAATTTTATTTATATTTTTAATTTGTTGTCTGTTTATAAATATCCAACAGTCTAAACCGTAATTTAGAATCGAATCAACATATGCCTTATAAACAACCAATTTCTGTTTAAAAGGAAACATATTTTTAATGTGATAGAAAAAATATAATAAAGTATTCAGTCTTTTTAAGATATAATTATAGTGGGAGTTCCAAGAAAATTTGTCATCTATATAAATACCGAGATATTTTTGTTTACAAACACTTTCAATTGTAGTACAATTACATGATTTAATTAAATTATTTAGTTTCTTAGAATTTACGCAATTTTCATCATGTAATTGTAGATCTAAGTTATAATTTAACTTTTTATTTTTATTCTTAATCACAATAATTTTTGTTTTATCTTTATTTATTGTCATTTTATTATTCCATGTCCATTTTTGAATATTATTAATATCATTTTGCAAAAAATTAAAAGCATCTTCCTGGTTCCTATCATGAGTCATCAAGAGTACATCATCTGCATAGATATATATCTTTGAATAATGGATGCAATTGTTAATCGAATTTATAAAGATACTAGTCGGCTACCCGTCGCTTCGCTCCGGAAGTCTCGCGTATGTAACGGAAAACAATTTGTTATTTATTAAAAAAACACACACACACAAATTACATCAAGTAAAATAAAACTAAAATTTTTTTAAGTTTTTTTTTTTATTTTAATTTTTGATGTATATATTCTCTCAATTCACGACTGCTTTTAGAATCAGCGTGTGAATCATATATCTGTGATATATTTTTATTTTTTATAGAGATTAAAATGTAATCCTTGTGGTCTAATGCCTAAGACGTCTAACTTCGGAGCAGAAGGTTGCATGTTGGATTCCAGTAGATAACTTGTAGAAATTATTTCTATTTTTGTAAATTACAATAATTGCACCAGACTGAAAGAGAAATAAAAGATTTTCGTAATATAGATACAATTTCCAGTCGCTTTTGAGCTACAAATAGTGAGCTTTCAGTATTCTACTTAATAGAAATAGTGCTTCTTTCTTTCTTGAGTCTCTTTTTTTTATTTCCATTGATACTTTACAGTGGTTTTTGAGTTAGAAATAGTGATTGTTTTTGAGTAACGAATAGCGATTTTTCAGTATTCTACCTAATAGAAAAAGTGATTATTTTTTTTTTCTGTTCTTTTTTATCCAATTCCAATTGATACTTTTCAGTGGTTTTTGAGGTACAAATAGTGAAAATTATCTATATCTATTAGCTAGGCCATCAGATTGTTCGATATAGATATTTGAAGAAGAGATTTCAGATGGACGTTAGTTGATATAGATGATAAATGAAGATCATAGCTTGTATACGAAATTCTTCGCAACAAATTGATTGTGAGTATTCTTTAGAGTGAAGATAACCAAATTCTGTTGAATTGTGACTCAAAGACCTAAAGTTGTATGTGAGTTAAGACAACGTTTTCCAATTATATGGCAACTTTATTTAGAGTTTGTCCTTGAGCTTTATTGATAAATATCGCATAAGAAGGTCTGATCGGAAATTGTTTTCTTGTGAAAGTGAATGGAAGTAGATTACCGCATGGTTCCATAGACATCCTATGGATGAAAACAAAATCTCCTTTGTGAGTTCTGTTAGAATTTCGGTTTCTATGAGATCATTTTCGAATGAACAGCATTTAAGTTGAGTTCCATTGCAGTATGCAAACTTGGGATTGATGTTTCGCAACAATATTATTGGAGATCCAATCTTCAATGACAAACGATGTTGAGGAATTCCGCTGAGATTCAATGCGTTCAAACACTTAGGCATATAGAGATGCGTGTTATGGATTATCAGAAGTGTCAATTTTATTCGCACTTGTATTGTATGCTCTGTAGTCTCTCCTTGTATTCTTAGACTTATCATTCGATTGATGTTATCGACACTCTCGTTCATCTCGTTTATCCAATTCCAATTGATACTTTTCAGTGGTTTTTAAGTTACAAATACTGATTTCTCAGTATTCTATCTAATGATGTACTGCGTCTTTCTTTTTTGACTTTCTTTTTAATTACAGTTGTTACTTTTCAGTCAAAGTCAGTTCAGTTTTGACAGATAAGTCAAATAAGCAATATGAAGAGAGTTGTTGTTCCCATTGCTTAATGGGTAAGATGTCTGATTTCGGATCAGAAGGTTGCAGGTTCGATTCCTGTCGCGGATGTTTCATTGAAAAAAATTATTTCTATTTTTCATTCTCACAGAAAACTGCGCCGGACAGACACACAGACAGAGAAATAAAAGATTTTAGTAATATAGATTGTTACTTTTCAGTCAAAGTCAGTTCAGTTTTGACAGATAAGTCAAAAAAGCAATATGAAAAGAGTTGTAGTTCCCATGGCCTAATGGGTAAGATGTCTGACTTCGCATGAGAAGGTTGCAGGTTCGATTCCTGTCGCGGATGTTTCATTGAAAAAATTCTTTTTATTTTTCATTCTCACAGAAAACTGCGCCGGACAGACACACAGACAGAGAAATAAAAGATTTTAGTAATATAGATTGAAGAGTAAAGGACCCAAGTTTGATCCCTGAGGAACACCACTTTTTATATTGAATAAGTTGCTTTTATAATTTTTTATTTTAATTCGAAATTTTCTTTTTTTTAAGTAACTTTTAATCAATTCATATGTATCGCCTCTTATTCCAATTAAATAAAGTTTTTCAAGTAACAAATCATGATCAACAGAATCAAAAGCTTTTTTAAAATCAATAAAAGCAATGTAAATAATATTTCCTTTATTTAAATTATCTGCAATATCTTCATTTAAATTTATTAAAAGTTGCGTTGTACTCTTCTTGTTTTGGTAGGCATATTGATTTTCACTAATAAGATGATTTTTTTGTATAAAATTATAAAGGGTATTTGTAATGTATGTTTCTAAGATTGTTGAGATATTTGAAAGCAAAGAAATTGGTCTGTAATTTTCAAAACGTTCAGCATTTCCTCCTTTAAAAATAGGTGAGAAATAAGCAATTTTCCATAAATTTGGATAAGTATTGGTATTCAAAATTTTCTTGGTTAATTCAACTATAAAATCTGCGAAAATTTCTTTATGGTTTTTTATTTCAGTTATATTTATATAATCAATACCAACTGAATGATTTATATTTTGTTTAGTTATTATACTTAAAATATCGTTTGTATTTGGTGGCAAAAAGATAATAGAATCTTTTAACGAAGGATTTTCATATTTTAGCATCTCTTTTTTATTGTTATTTTTGTTGATTTTCTGTGTTTGTGTAAAAAATTTTTTAAATTCCTTAAAGATTATTTCAACATCATAATTTTCTAACATCCTAATTATTTCAATTAAATACAAGTTTAACGTGCGGAACTTAGGTTAACATCACAAACTAGGAACATACACGCACAAGAAAAAATGGAATCACTGATCTGTTTTTTGAAATTTCGATACCGGGAACCCAGAACAGCTGTTTCAGGCTTCCTAGCCTTCTTCAGCTGGATTCGCCCAGTATCTGACAAACCAGCGATTAATTATTTCATTATTTGATTTTTTTTTTATTATTAGTAACTTGTTTTTTTAAAATATTCCAAATTTTCATATTTGGATTTTTTTCATTTTCAATTAAGTTTTTGAAATAAAGTCTTTTTTGTCTTTTAATAAAGTTTTTGATCCAGTTTCTTTTTTTCTTGTAACTTTTTTCAATATTTTTATTTGTTTTGTTATTTTTATATTTTTTAAATAATCTATTTTTTTCTTCAATGTGTTTCATGATTTCATGACTCATCCACGGATTTTTAAATACAATTTTATTTTGTTTTGAATCTATCTGTAAATTGTTTTGGCTATTATCCTCATTTATTTTATAAAGCTTTCTAGCTTTTTTTATTATTTTTTGAAATTTATTAATAATTATATTAGGGTTTGTATATTTATTTTTTTTAATGTTAGAAGTTAATAAAATAACGTTACTATATAAGTAATCATCATTAATCTTGTAATATCTATGTATTAAATTTTTTCTTAAATCTAAATTTGGATTTTTTTTTCAATTTCAAGTATTAAGCCATAATGATCTGAAATGTCACATTCAATTATGTTAGAGATCATTTTTAGTTTTTTTGAGTATAGGAAACAATGATCAATACAAGTTTTAGAGAGAGATACAGTTGTACTGACATTTCTTGTGGTTTTATAGCAAAAATTTTTATAACCTAAATTGTACATAATTTGGAGGTACTTACTTGTAGTTTTATTAAGGTTACTTTTCTATATAAATAAGGTTACTTACTATATAAATAATAATTTTAAAACTTTACACATCCAATGACACCAAATTCGACCCCCACCCCCACCCCCTATGAGGTGAGGGGTTGGGAAGAAAAACGTAAATAGGAGCCCCCATTTTTTTATTGCAAATTCGGATTCTCCAAAAAATTTCACATTGATTTGATGTACTGTACATCGGGGTTGCTCGCAGATGGCGCTATAATCGACAAAAATCAAAATGGGTAAAACATCGTTGAAAATTGGGGATAACTCAAGAAATAAAAAATCATATGAAATCAGAGAAATAAAAATTTAGAGGTATGTCATATTTATCAAAATGCTATCAAATGACACGTGAATTAACCACCCCCACCCCCACGCTGCGAGAGTAGCAGAGGCAATTATTTCATAACTTGTAATGGGAAATCCAATTCTCAACATTGAATTCCTCCGACAAAACGAAAAGGGGTCTGCTCTATCATAAAAGGCAGTGCAGTGCGATCAGAACTCACTTATCTTTCAGAATTAGAACTGAAAGCATCTCTCAAACTTTCATTGTACGTGAGTAGGTTTTATTGCCTGCACATCTACCCTTCATTTCTACAGTAGAACATAATTGCAAGTGGACAATGAATCGTGCAACCATAGAAGAAAAAATTGAAATGATTCTGATTTATGGTGAATGTAGGAGAAATGTTGCTGTTGCCTTGTATGCTGAGCATTTTCCAGATAATGTTCGCTCTCGTTCTTTTTTTTTACAAAATTGTGAATGCCTTTATCTCTGATGGCAGCGTACAAACCAAGAAAAGGAAACGAAGAACAACAACTACAGGAGAAGCTAATGAAATAGCTGTACTAGCAGCTGTTCACCAAAACCCACAGATAAGCACTCGGCAATTACAATGCGATTCCGGAATGTCCCTAGATAGTATTGTCAACGTATTGCATCGTTGTAGGTATCGTCCATATCATATTTCACTGCATCAAGAACTTCATGGCAAAGATTTTCATAATCGAGTGGTATTTTGTGAATGGACTCTTCAACAACTGCAAAGTAATCCCAATTTCTTTGCTAATATACTATTTTCAGATGAAACTACATTCACAAAGCATGGTAGCATTAATCGGCATAACATGCGTTACTGGAGTGTAGAAAATCCCCACTGGTTATGACAAGTTGAACATCAACGTCCTTGGTCAGTTAACGTTTGGTGTGGAATCATAGGGAACAAACTCATTGATACTTATTTTATTGAAGGTACTTTGAATGGAATCAGATATCGAAATGTTTTGGAACAGGAACTACCAATACTACTTGAGGATGTTGCCTTGGACGTTTGACAAAGTATGTGGTATCAGCATGACATTTGCCCAGCGCATTACTTACGTCATGCACGGGAAGTATTAGACCGTAATTACAATGGTCGGTGGATTGGCAGAGGTGCCCCTATTAATTGGCCTGCTAGATCTCCTGATCTGACATCGCCGGATTTCTTTCTGTGGGTTTATCTAAGAGATAAGGTTTATCAACAAGTGCCAACAGACCGTGAAAACATGGTAGAAAGCATAAGAAACGCCTGCGCTGAAATTCCCGCAGATATGCTTCTGTCCTGTGTACAGTCATTTGAAGACAGGATCAATAAGTGTATTGAAGTTGAAGGTCGTATTTTTGAACACTTACTGTAATTGGACAAAACATTCCGATATGTGAGACGAGAAAAAGAAGAGACACAACGGAATACATTACAAGTTATGAAATAATTGCCTCTCCCACTCTCGCAGCGTTGGGGTGGGGGGTTAATTCACGTGTCATTGGATAGCATTTTGATAAATATCACATACATCTACATTTTTATTTCTCTGATTTCATATGATGATTTTTTATTTCTTGAGATATCCACAATTTTCAACGATGTTTTACCCAAATAAATCCTACATCTTCTTTACTTAACATTCTATATTTCGTCCTGATTAGGGGACTTCTTCAGGAAATACAAAATAAAATACAAAATGTAAATAAAAAGAGAAAACCTTTCTCTTCCAACGAATACAAATGATAATAAACACAGTAATTTGAAACAATTGTACCGTATTACAAATTCTTTGAAAACAATTGCATTCTTATAGAATGAAATAACAAAGTAAATGTATGCATTACCTAAATATCATTAAATAATCCGAAACAAACAGCTCATCTAAAACCAATTTCACTTTCATAAAGTGAAAGAACAAAGTAAATGTATGCTTGTTTTGCATCGTTGACAGAGTTTAGTGAATTGGATTTTCAAAGCTGGAGTTCTTCATACAGTTTGTAAGGTTGTATGTCGCTGTTTTCACCTTCTCACAGTATTCTACCTAAATCATTATAGATTCTCTTTTGGTATAGATTTCAAATGATTGATATAAATAAAACAAAATCGTTCATAATATTCATTGAGTTCAAAAATTACAAAAATTAAACAGAGAAAACAGAATATAATTTTAAAAGGTGTTATCCATGTAAGACAATATTTACAAGAGAAACCATTGCCTTGAAAAATCAAATCCAGTTCAGGAAAATACGTAATAAAGCTGTGGAAGCTAGTGTTCGGCGCCGGCCGCACATAAGCTTAACTAGCAAATCTCGTACACCGCTGCTGATCTCTGGTGACAAGTTTTTTTGACGTTTTACACACAAATATAAAATGTACGCTAAGAAAAGTATTTGCATACTTACTTAAGTTACAGATATGAAATAAGTCACTAAACTTCTTTAAAATAAACAAATAACTAGTTTTTCACTCACTCAGTAATAAAAACAATAAGATAATGAATATTACGTTGTTGTCTGTGAAAGAAAGCAGGAGAGTGCGAATTTTGTGAACGATGAATAAACAGAAAGAACTCGGAGATTCCCCGAGTCTCGCGCGCGGTATCGCCTAACTTTCATAGTGTTGCCAGACCACTCTCCGATTCTGAATAAATACTACTCACGCGTACGGATATATATACGAATAACTAAACTTTTAATAACATTGTTAAACTTTTTTGCGAGGCCGTCGGTGGTCGCCAACGTCACCGACGTCTAGCGCCACTACTGATACAGTATATATCTTCAAACCTATTGGGACTAGTTTTATGTGTGTCACCCTGTATAATTGATCTATTTGTTAATACATGTTAAACATTTTTGATTATTTTTGAATTGTTGTTTTTTTAATTTATCAAAAAAGGTTTCTTATGTTTGGCAAAATTTCTTTTAGGTTTTTTCCTCAGGATGTACAAAAATAAATATCTATGAAATACTTATTTCAGAAATTCCTAAATGAAACTTCCATTTTCTGTCTTTTCTTTTTATCAGAGAAAATAAATGAGACTATTTCCACGATTGTTTGTCATCCTAGGGTTCACCCTGCCCTCTGTCAAATGCTGATAGTCCTGTTGGTCGAAAAGGGCTGTGAGCCTAAACCATATCCTCTTCCAAGTCCCTCATGGCCTGTAGTAGAACATCTTTAATTAACATTTCTTATAATAAAAAAAAAAAAAAAAATTCCCACTGCTTTTGAAGTCTTTTGTTCAACTTCAACATTTCTGTTCTTTTTTTAAATAGCATCACGCTCAAACAATTAAACCGATGTCCTTAGAATTTCCTACAATGCTCATAATTTAAAACATGAGTCCGATTATTTTAATCTCTATTTCCTATTTCTGTATAAATCCCCTCCCATTCTACAATCCAATGTGTTTGGGAAAGAATGTTATGAAAATTTGGAAGAATGTTAATTTGGGGCTCATGAAATATGAACTCGAGTTGTTTTGTCTCCACTCGTCAATTTCTCAAAAGTAACCTCCTCTAATAAAACAGTTCGAACGATTTTATTATTATTTTATTTCTGTTCTTTTATTTACAAATCAAAATTAAAACGTTTAAGGTCAATATTTGTATTTATATTTGTATATTATTCTTATTTACAACCTTAAAAAAAGAACACAATTGATTCGGTGTCATTTGATAATTTTTGTTCTGTTTATGTTTCTATAATGATTCTGAAAACATATTAAGGACAATCTAATATCTCTATCCACTGTCCAGTTACTCAGGAGGGGAGTGGATCTAGATCAAAATAAATCCTATTTTTATTCTTTAAATTACATTAATATAGATATTACAAATCGAACCATTAATAATTTTCGTATAAAGTTTTGTAGAAATCGGCTCACCCGTTTCAGCGTGATGAGTTAAAGCAGAAGAAATGTTTCCAACTGAATAATCGCATTTTCAATAGTGTGATTTGCTTCTCTCTTTGTTTTCAGTGGCAGAACTGGAAAAGACAAAATCTCACGGAAGAAATTTCTCTGTTAAGTTTTTATGAGTATGGTTAACACATACTGGATATATGTTAACGTGTGATTTGCTTCTCTGTGTTTTCAGTGGCAGAACTGGAAATAGGGAGAATCCTATTCTTCTGTAATCGCATTAACAACAACCAATCACACGTTTCCAGAGTAATGACGTCACCCCACAACATCGACAACATCGTAGTATCCGCCATTTTTAAAATGTCGTGGAATAGAAAAGATGTTAAAACTTTAATTGTTTAATTAAATCAATTATTTAATGAAACTTAAAGTTTTATTTCAATTTATTAATTTTCCTTACAAAATTTTAGTACTGACCTGCGATTTCTACACAGAGATATCACCAAAACATTGAATCTGGTCATGATTGGTTCTTTTTGTATAAAAAGCAGCACCAATCACGAGCAGTATTCCTTCTGTTTCACTTCTCGTCTGAACGGAGCTGAATTTTTTTCAATGAAAGAAACGCAAGGAATAAACCAAAGGCAGAAAACGAACACAGAAACTTGTTCCGTGCGATTAATGCTTTAATATTTTTGGGTGTTAACTTACTTACAGTAAACAATAGTAAAGTTATACTTTTAACGAAATGTCACGTGATTAATGTTTAAAAATAATACAGGCCAATCTTATTGCCATTTTTAATATTCTGCGAAATTAATAAATAATTAAAATAAATAAGGATTTCTGATAGTTTTGATACTTAATATTATCTATTCAAAAACGGACATTTGATTGCTTCTATGTTATTCTCATTTCAAAAACTAAGACTCAATTACTAAATAAATAAGAATCTACTACTCAGTATATAAATATGAAAAAAGTAAATAATATTTTTTTTTCGTATTTAAATAAAAGAAATTCAGAATCCAAGTGATATATTGACATGTGTACTTTGAAAGACAGAAGAGGAAAAGAAGTATCATTTTAAATAAAAGAAATCAAAATAAAAAAATATCAAAATTTATTCATTTTCTTAAGTCCATTAAAATTTCAATTCTCTGAACTTTCATTCAAATAATAATTTCAACAAAAAAGTGAAGATGAATTTTCAAGAATAAATGTTTAAAAATAACAGTCAAATAAACAAAGAATCCCTTCTAATTCCAAGACAGAAGAAAAGAAGAAAAATAAGGAATTAACAGAATTTATATTTAATTTATTCCATTTTATTTATTCTCCAATTGTAATTGTACGTGGATCTCTAATTGGAACTTTTGAAATACGCTTCCAATTATTTGGTGGATTAAAAATAACGGATTCCCTACGACCCACAATTAAAAATTCCACTGGATCGGATTTCTTAATACAAGTAATAGAAGTAAATCCATACCGTGAATGATCAGCTGAAGTGAATCTATTCCAAGTCTTCATCTTTAGATCGAAACAATAGACACCCCTTAAATCATAAAACACTAGGAATATTTTCCCATTAACATAAGCTGCAGAAGGAGATCCTTGCCTTTGGAGGTCATCAGGTAAAGGATCTCCTTGACTCCATTGATCAGTTTGTGGATCATACCAGAGTAAATGAGTCCATCCAATTAAACACAGACGATCATCAATAGACAATACGGAATAACGGTTACAAGAATATCGATAAGGGCTGCTTGCCATTGGCTCCCATGACTCTGTTATAAGATTATATCGTTCATGCGATTCCATGAAAGAATCTTGTTCAATAACATAAATAAATTGATGTAGTTTTACAGCCGTTGGTAAACGTTGAGGTTTATTCATTGGCTTAATTTCCAGGAATTTGTTTTCCAATAAATCCAACCTAAAACACTTACAGATTACTTTGCTGTTACCAAAAGTGAAGAGAAAATTATCAAAACCACAAACAGCAGAACAT
>JAFIDM010018736.1:0-12356 GCA_023159025.1 Thereuonema tuberculata
TTATAGTTTTATATAACTGTACATCTTTAAAAACATAACCAACCTGATAGTAGAAGAAATCAACGTTGTCGAGTCAACTGATGATGTAGAAATGTGAATTCAACAATTAAATTTGAAATTGTTTTATACCTATTATACGATGCCTGAAATAAGTGATTTATTAATTTGATTTCCTTCCGTAACAATTTACAATAGAGAAATTAGCAAATAAGGGAAACGTAATTAGTAGCAACAGAGAATAAATATACACTGCTCACAAAATTCAGTGAATATTGCGAAATATAATATAATACAACCAAAAAACAGAGGCATTTGAGTTTCTTTATTGAAGAACATCATCAGAGTAGCAAATGACACGAAAATGGAAATTGTCTGAATATGCAAATGTGATGCAAAACGTTAATTTGCCTATTTACCCACAACCCTGTATAGAGAGACTGGAGCTGCTGGGTTATCTCCACATTCCTGGATCAACAGCAAGTGGCAGAATCGTTGAGTGTCACCTGAAAATACACTTGCAACGTATTAGGTACCCTTACACGTAGGGATTTTTTGCGAGTTTTGACCTTAAAGAGCTATTCCGAAGGATCAATCACTTACGCTAAGCTTAGTCGGGGAGGTGATAGGTGGGGGTGAAGATTTCGCAGGTAGTTGTCAATCGAGACTAACTTTTGAACATGAAATGACAAGTAATTGTAGTTTCTGACAAATTGATTATGTAATTGACTTTGTAGTGACAATAGCACTAAATTTATAACTATATTTGGAACTTTTGTTGGGATTATACATTTGAGAAGGGGTCGTCCATTAAACACGTGAGGTTTTTTTAAGAACTCAACCCCCCCTCCCCCCTGGTGATATATGGTGAGGTTTTAGACTATTCCCTTCCCCCTATCCAAAATCACGTGTATTTTTTTGGTGAAAAAAAAAAACCTCCCAACCTATCTGTTCAACCAAAAAAAAAAACCTCCCAACCTATCTGTTCAACCCAAAAAAAAAAAAAAAAAAAAACAGTGTGCTGGTCTATCGAGGAATGCGGGTCAGATCTAAAGAGCTAGTTGAATAGCGAAACAGCTGTTACCTGATCCTCCCCGGTAAACGAATCATAAAAAGGCAATTTGTTTGTTGTTTAGTCTGTGCTGGGCTCCTTATACATTTCAAAGAATTTAATCAGCACGTTTTCTTTTTTATTATGCTTAAGTGAAGCCGTGTGTTTTTTGTGTTTTTGTACTTTATTTCTTTTCTCCTACTGGATGTGAAGAATGTTTCTGTTTTTGCCTCTCGGCTTAACAGGAATTTGTTTATTGCCTTTGGGAGGTCATTGCCAGCTTGGCCGGTGGCTTTCCCATAGCTTTGCGCCTTTTCTGGTTCTTTATCGAGGGAGGCGGGTCAGGTCTGAAGAGCTAGTTGAATAGCGAAACAGCTGTTACCTGATCCTCCCCGGTAAACGAATCAGAAAAAGGCAATTTGTTTGTTGTTTAGTCTGTGCTGGGCTCCTTATACATTTCAAATAACTTTAAAGTTATTTATACTTTTTAAGTTTTCCATTATATCTATTAGATCAGATAGAATTTTCATAATTAAATAAGAATCAAAAAAGGAAAACAAAGTTATTATTTTTTAATTTATTGATATAATATTTTTATATTTTTTTCAAGAAATTATAGTTAATTTTGGTTGCCAGTTTTAATTTGGGTATCCCAAGTAAAGGGTAATTTAAAATAATATCCAAATATTACTCTTTGAATGATTTAACAATTTCTATATTTTTTAAATTTGTTAAGTAAATATTTGTTATGGAAACACAGTTAAGCGGCTACTAGAGCTCTTATGCCCTGCTAAGGGTAACATTCAGGATTATAGTCGGGTTGAAATTCCAAAATCCACCCTAACTTGGAAGGTCATCTCTACTAAGGGTTGAAGGGTTTCCTGCTTAACACAGAGTTGTGATCTGCCGCGGAAATAACCCGCTAATCCGAGGGATAAGACATTTCTAGTTAAGCTACGACAAAAGATTTGTTCCCCAAGGGGCAGGGATGTGAAGTGGAGACAAGTCTCCCCTCACAGGGCGAAGATCTTAAGACCCCCTCAGACGAGACCTCTATGTGTGTGAGTAGCTATTTATCCAAATCTGAAGCATGGAGAGTCTCGAAGCTGGCCAAATACCGATGACAGCGACAGCAGTGGTTGGAACCTTCCAAAGGGTCATTAGCAGACTGGAATCGCTTCAGAGAGACTGGCACAGTACGAACAAGACCAGAGCAGGGTCACTCAAGTGCCACTACTACAAGAGATGATCGCTACTTAATGCAAAGAGCACGAAGGAACCGGCGAAGCAATGCTACTGAATGACGGTGTGTACTGAAACCGTGCGGAATGGACTCCGTCACGGTGGGCTGTATATCCGGCGACCAATGGTATGCATTATGTTAACTGCTGAACATCACAGAACCTGCAGAAGGGGGGCTGAAATGCATCTTCCTTGGACCCGTGAAGAGTTTTTAACGGTTGTCTTCAGTGATAAGTATAGCTTCAGCCAGCAGCCTGACAATCGTCGTGCCGTGACCTGGCGTGAATGTAGAACACGGGAGAATCCACGTTTCGTGCAAAAAAGACATTCCTTTGGTGGAGGCGGAATCATGATGTGGGCAGGTTTCAGCATTGGTGGTCGTACCGACCTCCATGTTGTTAGAAATGGAACGGTGAATGCTGTAACATATCGGGATGAAATTCTACAGCCTATAGTTGTACCCTACGCTGGAGCAGTTGGGGCAACTTTCTTTTTATGGACGATAACGCACGCCGCCACCGTGCGCATCTTGTTAACAACATACTGCAAGAGGCTGGAATCGAGCGGATGGACTAGGTTTCAAATTCTCCAGACCTGAATCCCATCGAATTCGCTTGGGATGCAATAGGAAGACATATTGCCAGTTATCAATCGCCTCCCATAACACTTCCCCAGCTGGTGCGCGAGTGGCAGCGAATCCGACAGGAACTGCTGGACAATTTGATCCTGTCCATGCCTCATCGCTATCAATGTGTTGTAGCAGTCTTAAGTGACCATGAATCCTACTGAATAGTCATTGTGAGACACGTTTTTCAAGTTTCACATGCGAAAGTTAACCCCCGTACTTGTGTCACATCCTGCTCAATTCCGATAAATGGATTCTGCACCTCCTTTGCAGATATAGAGATCTTCCATTTTCGTGTCATTTGCTTCTCTGATGAGGTTTTTTAATAAATAAACTCAAATGCCTCGGTTTTTTGGGTGTATTTTATTCATTTCGCAATATCCCTAAAATTTTGCGAGCAGTGTAGTATATCAGTACTAAATGCCCAGGATGTAAGTTTAGAATGGAAAAATTAGCAAATAAAGGAAATAATTAGTTGCAATAGAGAATTAATATAGTATATCAATAAAAAATGCTCAGGATATAAGTTTAAAATGGAAAAATCAGCAAATAACGGAAACGTAATTAGTTGCAATAGAGATTATTCTCTACTGCAACTAATTGCTTTTCATATTTGCTAATTTCCCCATTCTAAACTTCCAAGGTGGTTATAATTAAAGTCGGCCTATTTACAGCATCCTGGAGCTGCAACCAATAGTCGGAGAGACACCAAAATAGTCGGAGAGACAACCACACAATTTAAATCGTCCACTACAACAATGAAAATATTTGTAGAAAAACATTCAGCATGCAATGCTACAACAATACAGTACGGTTTTAATTAAAATGTTTCTTTTTTTTATTGTAAAAGTAGTCCAAATGTTATCACAATTGCATAGGGTTAATCTTTATGCAAAGAGAAAACAATCTGATCTGCATAGACACCATGAACACAGCCTACATCAGGCTATAAATAATCGGTGTGAACTGAGAACGTGTTATTAGCAACAGCCGCGATGACGATGACTTTACCAGATAGTGCGTTGATGGTAAAGTTTTATTAAGAAAGTTATGGTAATGCTGTAGCTGCAATTCGTGAATTTCTTCGGGCTAAAACAAACACGCCGTAGACCGGTGTCACACAAGGTGTGAGAAAAATGATGAAAAAAATTGAAGACACCGGATCTTTAAATGTGCAACGTGGCAGAGTACGAAACGGCAACGGTTGTACTTTCGGTTGCACTAAAGACGTTGCCACATCAATCGTTCAGCAGTCGTTGGAGAATGCTGCAGGTTCAAATAGTGCCCGAGCCGCATCACGACAATTAGATCTACCCTGGAGCGCAGTTAGAAAGATTCTGAGAAACCAAATTAATTTTTTTCCATACAAGATTAGCAGCAGACAAAGAGAAACGACTCATGTTTGCATTGACCTTTCTGGCGAGGATGGAAGTTGATAATTATGTCGTGGCCATCAGACATTCTACAGAGCGGCGAAGCACACTGAAATTTGAATGGCATTGTGAATACCCAAAATTGCCGTGTGTGGGCCAAGGAAAATCCACTCGTTTTTCAGAAGGTGTGGGTTTACATCCAGATTTATCCTGATCTTTATTTTTTTTTGAAGAAATTATTGAAGAGATGATGCACCTCCTCATATTGGAAAGTTCGTGCAACTATGTTGCGTCAACACTTTACCAATGATCAAAGTCGCATGTTCCTATTGCATGGCCACCACTCCTGACCTAACTCACTACGATTTTTGGTTGTGGGATATCTACAGGATGTGGTGTATCGTGGAGGAATTTCAACATTAGCTGAACTAAAAGACAATATCACGCTACATGTGCGAATTATGATGGGTGATCACCTACGGTCAGCAAATGAGCATGCAGTTCATCATCTGCAAATGAGACACATTTGTCAGGGGAAAATTTGTTATAATGAACAATATCATATGGCTCGTTTTAATCATTTATAATGTTTGTGTGAAATAAATGTGTTTTTGAACATTCTGTTTTCGTTTTTCGTTCATATAGCTGTAAAAGCTGTAAAAGCAAACGATTTTGTAACTATTTTTTTTTTTTTTTTGCAGAATCATTGAGCGCATCCTTTTAATTGTATGTGCACAACTTTTGGTGTCTCTCCGACTGTTGGTTGCAGCTGCAGGATGCTCTAAATAGGCGAACTTCAATTATAAGTACCTTATATATCAATGATAATAAATGCTCAGGGTGTAAGTCTTTGACTTAGATATCAAATCTTAACATAATTTCGTTTAATTTAATTTAATTTATTCATTTAATAATTTTAAGTGAAGACAGTGTTATTCATACCTGTTACTTGAGGACATTGGTTGTATGTCCTCAAGTAACAGATATGAATAAACTGTCTTACTTAAAGAACCCTTCTTGATATTAAAATGAGTTTTCTTCGACGTCCGTCTAGGAATTTTAAAGTTAAGAGATCTCATAAACTGGCCGTAAGGTATGAATACATTTTTGGACGTGTAGCTTCGAATATTATTCCCTAAGTTTAATGTTGTCTTGCTTCTAATTTCAGAAAATAATGGAAAGCAATTGTGATTATTAAGGTCCTGACTCAAGCAAATGCAGGCGAAAGCAAACCTTTTATTTTGTTCATATATTTCTTTTACCAATGCACCTGAAATTCTGAAAATTTACATATGAACTTGTGAAGCATCTGGGATTTCTTGTTTTTTGTTTTTAATTTTCAAGATATTCTAGAATTAATTAAATTAAAACTCAAAAACAGTAAATGTTTTGGTTGTTTCCGAGGTATTACTCGATATTTTCAGCTCAAAAAAATTTGACAAAAACCTGAAATGATAAATTATTTGTAAAATAATGTTTTATATTTAACAGTTAATTTTTAAAAATGTAATTTAATCTCCCACAATTTAAAAAAAAAAAACACAAGTTTTATTTTTTAAAATTTAGCTATTGCACTAATAATGAATATTTTAAATTCAATATAAATCATTATTTTACAAACATTTTATCATTTCAGGTTTTTGTCAAGTTTTTTTAAGTTGAAAATTCCAAGTAATCCCTCGGAAACACCCAAAAAATTGACTCTTTTTGAATTTTAATTTAATTAATTACAGAATATTTTGAAAATTAAAAAAACAAAACAAAGAAATTCTGGATGCTTCACAAGTTCATATTTAAATTTTCAGAATTGTAGTTGCATTGGTAAAAGAAATATATAAAAGAAATAAAAGGTTTGAGTCAAACTTAAAGGCTGAATCTTTGGAATGACCTAGAGAAGGAGCAACTAAACATATTTCTTTTTGATCACATAGTCCAGCTCATCTACTTTTATGCACAAGTTCATCCTTTTAACCCCAAACCTTAAGCAATAGAAGTTGTTCATGAATATTTTCATGAATACACTCATTAACAAAAAAAAACGACGACCTAGAAGGAGTTGTCCGATGGAGACAAAGATTGGTGGAGAGGAGGATAATGTATGAAATGATTAAAATTTCAGAAAAATTGAATAATTTATTTCAGAGTTACAGAGTTGCAAAGTAACGAGCTCAATAAGTTGTTGACCCACCTCTACCCTGAATGCAAGCTGCCACACGACTTGGCATAGAGTGATAAAGCTCCCTGATGGTCTCCTGCGGTATTTCTTGCCAAATTTGCTCCAATTGTCGAGCTAGGACATCCACATTCCTTGGTGGATGCAGTCGCCTTCCCATCATATCCCAGACATGCTCGATTGGAGAGAGATCTGGGGATCTGGCTGGCCAAGGAAGTGTTTCACAAGCTGCAAGACAGATCATAGCAACACGTGTCGTATGTGGTCTGGCATTATCTTGCTGAAAAAAAGGCTAGGGTACTGCAAAAGGAAGGGTAGCAAAACAGGTCTCAAAATGTCGTCGACGTACCGCTGTGCTGTAAGTGTGCCGCTAATGACGACCAAAGGGGTCCGGCTATCAAGGGAAATGGCACCCCAGACCATAACACCTGGTTGAGGGCCTGTGTGGCGTGAAATAGTGAAAACAGGATGGGCACGCTGCCCTGGGGATCTCCAGACACGTCTGCGACGATCGTCAGGACACAGTTGGAAGCGGGATTCGTCGCAAAACATTGTATGTCCCCAGTCAGCATCATTCCAACCGGATCGAGCCAAGCACCATTGTAATCTGGTCCGACGGTGTGCAGACGGAGTGGCAGGTGGCGTAGCGGTCGGTCTCTCAGCCGTCTGTGAATGGTCATGGTGGATACTCGTGTGGGGGTCGCACGTCTGATGGTTGATAACGATGATTCAGGCGCTGCGACAGCTGATCTGACAATCACTCTATCCTCCCGTTCTGCTGTGGCCCTAGGTCGACCGCTACCTTCATGACGCTGAAATCTGCCATTGTCCACCCATTCCTGCCAGCATCTTCTAATCGCCGCATCACTTCGATTCATATGACGAGCGATTCTCCGATTTGCCCAACCTGCCTCTTTCAATCCAATGACACGACCTCTTTCAAACTTTTACAGTTGCACGTAATGAGCTCGAATCCTGCGGCGAGGCATTTTTTCAGCCGTTGAAAGGTATCCTAACTCGCAATGCAACAGAAAGTTTGACCATCAGATTGAGAATCGTTTCTTAAATATACCTGGTGAGTGCGCATTTCCTATGCGCTGTAGCTCTCGCTATTCATTCATTGGACACCAAAGTTTAATCATTTGCATGGGCGGTCCCAATCTCTTTGCATACGAAATTTCATTATAATCGGACAACTCCTTCTAGGTTTGTCGTTTTTTTTTGGTAATGAGTGTACATTACCCTACAGTAATGGACCGGATACCTGCATATTTACATAAAATCAGACGAGATCGTCAAAGTGCATGTGCGCACGTAATCAGTGAGTTTTAACAGGCATCAGGGGTTACATTGCGGAATACATCACAATCACAATACATTGCGGAAGGAATTGAACGCCCTTAAAATCCACAAACCACACATCTCACTATTCAACAGAACCGCCAGACTCAAGTGATATTTGCAAAGTTACAACTGAACTGTAGAGCAGTGGAAAACAATTTTATGGAGTGTAGCGTGTTTGATCATCACCTTACACTCTCTTCGAGTCGGATGAACGTGTTTGAGTGTGGCGAATGCCGGGCGAACGTCTTTTACCCGAGTGCATCGTTCCATTCATGCTATGGGGGTGATTCTCATAGTATGGCCTGGGACCATTGCATGTTGTTGCGGGAATCTTGAACTCCGAAGGCTACAAAGACATTTTGGATAATTGGGTTGTTCCTACTCTGTGGTAAATGCTTGGAAATGACGATAGTTACTTTCAGAATGACAATGCTCCATGCCATGTTTTAGCCTCTGTCCAGCAGTGTTATACAAAGATGGCTGTAAAGCGGCTTCCATGGCCTGCTCAGAGTCCCGACCTAAACCCTATCGAACATTTTTGGGACGAGTTAGAGCATCGATTGAGGGCCAGGGGACCACGTCCGACATCTATAGCAGCACTGGCCATGTTCTTCAAGCAGGAATGGACATAAAAACCCTTAGCTGTGTATCAAAACTTTATGGAAAGCATGCCCCACAGGGTGGCTAATGTTATTTCAGCACATAGGTGCCCATCCCACTCTTAAATCAGTTACATTTTTACATGTTTCCAATAAAGCGCACTGTCCGGTCCATTAGTGTAGGGTAGTGTATTTCAAAATGCATCTAGTTACAGAATTTTATTGCCATGATAACTAATTTTTTTAGTTAGATATGGGATCACTCTTAACTAATTAGGTAAGATAAATAGATCTACAGAGGTATAATTTCCTTGGGATTTAATTTTAAAATGGTAATGAATTGAGACTTGCCTCAAGAAAATTATGTAACTTGGAATTCGATATTACAAAGTAAACAATTAAATTCCGTTGACTTTATGATGTAATCTAATATCCACAGAGCATAATTTCGTTGTCAAACCTATAATTTAATGAACAAGCCGTTGATTAGTTTTTTTTTGCACTTAAAATTTCTTTCTACTTTTCCTTTTTTTATTGTAATGTTTTTTCATCATTGAATAGTGTTGTGGTTCGAAATCTAGTAACTGCAGTGTTTAATATTTATTTATTTATTACCGTATTTTGATTTTTTTTTCATTATATTTTACATTTTTTTAAATCATCCTTTGTAGAAAATGAACATTTAGGGGTCACTATGGTATCGTATACTCTGTACAGTTTTTTGTCTAATTTGTTTCATTAAAAATAATACAATTGATCAGTCGCTGTTTATTTATAAATTACAGCACCTCTGAATAAATAGAAATTTCCTGAACCGTAATGTTTATTTAAACTTCAATATCCTTAAATAATGTTGTAAATAAATCCTATTAATTATAATTATAAGCTCTCGCAGCTATTAAGAGGATGAAAAGACGGATTAATATCCATTCTCGAAAACATCCCCAGAAATCTAATATCAAGCATAAATAAGAAATTATAAAAAAAATTGTAATTTTTTGCTCCTTCAATTTAATAATTTAAATATATTTACTGGTAAATAAATTAATTATTATCGTATTCCAGTTCCAGCATAAATTACCGCAATTATTGACAATTAAAAACAAAAATGGAAATCTAATTACTGGAAAGTTTAAAGACTTTGCTTAAGCCTGTCCGTTTGGATTTCTAAAACAATTTGATAGAACAGGCTAATAGTTGCTTAACAAAAAGCTAAATTATTTCATAATGGTGCAAATATACTCTTAACATATATTAGGTGGCAATTCTAGGCTGTTACATTTGTTATCTCAAGAACGCTGGATAAATAAATTTGATAAAAAGTTTGAGTATCATCAAGAGTAAACTCCTTTTTTCTAAAGAATTTCTGTAAAAAATCTCTCTTTTATTTAAGGAACTTACATTTCCATTCAATTTAACATTAATCTCAGATTGCTAATATCTCCATTTCCTCTTTTGGTTTTTGCCGTTCTCAAAACCCGTGTTCTCAATTAATCTTTATTTGACGAAATAAATCCTTTGTTTTATTTAATTACAGAAACGCAAGTTACAGAAGCAGTCATACAGTGATTAATCACTTCCTTTTCGAAGTTTATATTAAATTTTAAAACGGATTTGTGTTTATAGAAAATGACGGCTCCACATCGTTTTTTAAACAGGATTCTTGAATTTCCTTTCGGAAAGCAGACACATTTATAGTTTCTATGTAAATTATTAGTTTTTCAATTTCTGTGCGATTACAGTCCTAAAATAAAGAAAGCTTATTGTTAGAAAAAGTTTCATAAAAAAAAAGAGTAAAAAAAAATAATAAATTGCGAAATATGATTCCTGTGTATCTATGTAAAGATGTCAGAAATATTTGATTAAAATTTGAGAAATTTAGACGCAATATCTGTTTAGGTTAATTGAAAAAATGGGACCAAACACACTACTAGATATAAAAAAACATTTAAAAAATTGTAACCTATATACATCCCTCTCTATGCCTCTCATTAAAAAAGCTATATTACATGCATATGATCAAACAGCAAAAAAGAAAAATATAGATATTAAAAAAAATTTAAGGTTAATTAAATCTCTGTTTGATTTGCAATATTTTTCTTTTAATAATAAAGTATATCAACAAACCATAGGTTTGTTTATGGGTCTTCCCTCATCAGCAGTCTTGGCTGAGTGTGTTATGAAGTTAATAGATGATGAAATATGGGAATTACAAAATGTAAAGGACAATGTTTCATTTATGACTAGATATGTGGATGACACATTTTTATTAATTAAAAAAGAAGAAATAAACCAAATACTATTAACTTTCAACTCAGTAAATAAAATGATCCAATTTACTATAGAACAAGAAATAGAAGGTAAATTGCCTTATCTAGATGTCATGATCATTAAAAGTAATGATACTTTCAGTACTACAGTTTATCGTAAGGAGGTGTATGCAGGTGTTACATTAAATTTTAATACCGCAGCACCAACTTCCTACAAAATTAATGTAATAAAATTGGCTGTCACAAGAGCCTTAAGATTGTGTTCAAATAATAAATTATTGGATGATACAAAAAATCATAAAAATTTTTGTTATGAACAACTATCCTATAGATTTCATCAACAAAATAATATACAGAAAACTTAAAGAAAGAAATGTTAATAAAATCAAAGTTGATAACGCAATTAAATATGTAAGTATTCCATTTGCAGAAGAATTACAAAACAAACTAACCCCATTGTTGGCTAATGTAGGAATTCGTATTGCAAATAAGGCAAGAAACACCATATTATCAGAAATATCCTAAATAATGAACGTGACATAATATCTAAAGAAGAGATAAAGATAGGAAAAAAAGGGAGCGGTATATGGAATAAAATGTCAATCGGGAGGGGGTGGGTGCCAGTATATTGGTGAGACAGGCAGAAAGGTAAAAATTCGAATGAATGAGCATTCCAACGCCATAAAAAAAGGGCAATGACCAATATTTCACAGCAGTTCATCACAAACAAACTGGCCATCTAATAATGGTGGACAAATCCGATCATTTATAATATTATTACAGATCAATACTTAAAAATTTTTTATGAATCATTATTAATTAATTCCAAATTCAACAAATGTTACAATACTGAATTGTCTATAAAAAATGTATTGCATTATCAGCTCGATTAACTATTTTCTATTGTTTTATTAATAACTAGTCGGCCACCCGTCGCTTCGCTCCGGAAGCCTCCCTTATGTAATGGAAAACAATTTTTTATTTATTAAAAAAAACACACACACACATACACACACACAAATTACATCAAGGAAACTAAAACTAAAATTTTTTAAAAGCTTTTTTTAAATTTAATTTTTGTTGTCTATATTCTCTCAATCTACGACTGCTTTTAGAACCACCTTGTAAATCATATATCTATGATATATTTTTATTTTTTACAGAGATTAGATTGTAGGCCTAGTGGTCTAATGGCTAAGACGTCTAACTTCTGAGCAGTATTCTACCTAATAGAAATAGTGCATCTTTCTTTCTTGACTATCTTTTTTTTTTATTCCTATTGATACTTTTCAGTCGTTTTCGAGTTAGAAATAGGGATGGTTTTTGAGTTACAAATAGTGATTTTTCAGTATTCTACCTAATGAAATACTGCTTCTTATTTCTTGACTCTTTTTTTTTTTTTTATTCCAAATGATACTTTTCAGTGGTTTCTGAGTTACAATAGTGTTCAGTATTCTATCTAATAGAAATACTGCTGCTTTCTTTTTTGAGTCTCTTTTTTTATTCTAAGTGGCACTTTTCAGTGGCTTTTGTGTTCCAAATATTGATGGTTTCTGAGTTACAGATAGTGATTTTTCAGTATTCTATCTAATAGAAGTATCGCTTCATTCTTTTTTGACTCTCATTTTAATTATAATTGTCACTTTTCAGTGACGTTTGAGTTACATTTATTGATGGTTTTT
>JAFIDM010018737.1:0-17725 GCA_023159025.1 Thereuonema tuberculata
AATTAGGCCAGTCAATATCGACACAAAAAAAGGCAAACATCGCAAACACGCATGTATCTACGATTTTTTTATATGTTGTTAGGACTCCTGAGAGTAGTGTATACCCAAGTTTGCAACCCTGAAAATCCTGTGCTACTCCTGTGGTGTTCGAAAAACTGCGAAATTCGGCCACCTGTGTAAGTTTTGTCGAAAAAAACACCGGAAGGAAGCGTTTCTCGGGTATCGGGTTTCACTCTATACTTTTGTAAAGGAAACTAAATTTGCTACAATTTGAGCCCAACTTGAGCTCTTTAGGTTTATTGGTTGCGGAGATATAGCCAGTCAAAGATGGGCAACTTTTTCCAAAAAGTGGAGAGTTATCAGTAGGGTGATGTTCCAAGACACGTAACGGCTAAACTAATGGTTCTAGAGAAAGATCACGAGAGAGGAAGTTGTAGAGAATTAAATTAGCTGCAATTTGATTCCAAAATGGTGCCTCTAGTTTCCTCAAAAACGAAACAATAGTAAAACATCGGAATTTGGAAAAATGAGGAAAACATTGTACTGAATCATGTTGGTATGTATTTCTTTAAAAACACATGCAAAAATGTGCAGTTAACATTGTAGATGTAACATATGGCTTCAAATAAACATATTCTAAACAAATAAATGTAAATGTAAAATAACAATGGAAACATAAATGTAAACAAGAAAATTTTATGTACACAGTCAAGCATGAACACCGCAGTAGTTTAGAACTTCGCCCTTTTGGAAGGCCACGCGATGCATCCATGAGGAACACTAAATCAGCTGAACGCTTGCGACGCTCTGCTTCTCTCTCCTGCAATGACATGTTGTTTGATGAATCAACACCCATCGAAGTTCCCCAGGCAGAACTGCTCTCCAATGAATCTAACAAATGCCGCTTGATCACCATGATGCGTACTGAATTTGAGAGGCAGGGTATCGAGATACATCAATCTCAAGAAGACGCCCATACTGATGTAGTGATGACTGCACTCTCCAAGAGCTCATCGTTCGACCGAGTTTTCATCATTGGGGAGGACGTCGACTTACTGGTCCTCCTCAATGGCTTAAGCTCTGGACAGACGAACGTATACTTCCAGAAAGGCGGCAGAGGGATGGTCAGTGTGTGCTCACTATACAGCAAACCCAAACCAGGACGAAGTAGGAAACGATGGCGAGAAGATCTTGATGAACCTGTACGGCGGAGATGCGGGAACGCTGAACACTCGATGCTCAGCATTTGTAAAATCAACAGCAACTGCCAAAGTCAAAATGCCCGCGGCCCCCCCCCCACCACCACCCCAGAGTCTGCAAAATATCATTCGTGGAGGACCTACCACCAGGTGCAAAAATGGTTGGGGGTCGCCAAAAACCCTTGTGATTGGGGATGGGTCACCAGCGAACAAGGTCTCATGCTCATCACAATGTGCGCAGAGCCCGCTCCTCTGACCCTGCTTAGAATGATGGCTTGCAAATGCAAGAAAGGCTGCTTAGGGTCGTGCACTTGCAGAAAGGCAGGGCTCAAGTGCTCTATCCTACGTTCCTTTTGCCAAGAGCGCAGTTGCATAAACGTCATCCCTATCGTCCTGGACGAGGAGGATGAGGATGTGGACGAACCAACACCATATGACGACCCGCCTCCACCTCCTGAAAACGTCGTCCATCCCTCCCACTCCCTCCCCCACTGATCCAGACTGGATGAGACCCGGCCCTTCCAAAAGGGCGAAGCTCTAAACTACTGCGGTGTTTATGCTTGACTGTGTACATAGAATTTTCTTGTTTACATTTATGTTTCCGTTGTTTATTTTACATTTACGTTTATTTGTTTAGTATATGTTTATTTGAAGGCATATGTTACATCTACAATGTTAACTGCACATTCTTGCACGTGTTTTTAAAGAAATACATACCAACATGATTCAGTTCAATGTTTTCCTCATTTTTCCAAATTCCGATGTTTTACAATTTTTTCGTTTTTGAGGAAACTAGAGGCACCATTTTGGAATCAAATTGCAGCTAATTTAATTCTCTACAACTTTCTCTCTCATGATCTTTCTCTAGAACCGTTAGTTTAGCCGTTACGTGTCTTGGAACATCACCCTACTGATAAGTCTCCTCTTTTTGGAAAAAGTTGCCCATCTTTGACTGGCTATATCTCCGCAACCAATAAACCTAAAGAGCTCAAGTTGGGCTCAAATTGTAGCAAATTTCTTAACCCGATACCCGATAAACGCTTCCTTCCGGTGTTTTTTTCGACAAAACTAACACAGGTGGCTGAATTTCGCAGTTTTTCGAACACCACAGGAGTAGCACAGGGTTTTCAGGGTTGCAAACTTGGGTATACACTACTCTCAGGGGTCCTAACAACATATAAAAAAATCGTAGATACATGCGCGTTTGCAATGTTCGATGCTTTTATTGACTGGCCTAAATTATTATATGAATTAGCTATTTGAAGCCAATTTTCCATTTCTCATCTTGAAATAAATTTTATAATGATCTATTTGATCTATTTTTATTATAATGTGATCTCTTAAATCTATGAAGAGCTTCTATTTTTTACTGTGGGGTGCTGAAGTTGTAAAGTTTCTGAGATTTTAACATTCGCTTTGTGTAGAAGCCATGGGGCATTATGTGATCGCTACTGGGATTGCTGCTCCTACCTTGTTTTAATCATTTAATATCTTCCATTAAGATTATACATGAACATCAATATAATTCTTATGTAATACATAAAGACTGAAAAGAATCTCATAATAACGTACAAAAATACCTACACAAAAAAGGATTTAATTTGAATTAAAAAACGACTTTACATGTTTCGTAACTTACATGTTATATTTTCAAAAGCCTAACAGAATTTAAATTAATAACAAAGTAATGACCTTACACATTATTTTCATGGATATAATAATATTAACAGTAACAGCATACAACATTCTTAACAATTTAAAATTCAAATAAAGTGATCAATCTGAGACTTCAAGCTTTCCATTAAGCAATTGAAAAGAATAATTTTTAATAAAAAGGGCTTCTTTTATTATTAATTTATATTTACTTTTTGAATTAGCAAGAATATTCACATTCTTCCAACCAATAACATGATGAAAGTTTACGATAGGTTCAGTAATTGCTGACTTATAAGAAATATGCTGTTTAAATTATTTAAATAATTTTTGATTAATATGTCCATTACAAAATTTATTACAAATTTTACAAGAAATTTTGTTTACTACTCCTGTCTCTTGCAAATTATCAATTTTATCCTTTAAAGCCCTGTTTCCCAACAGGGGGGCAATTTAATTGTTAAGGGGGGCATTTGGAAATTGGATAATTTTTTTTTTTTTTTGTTGGTTGTAAAGTTAAAAAGTCGTTTTTTTTTTTGGTGGGGCATAACATACTTTAGATACTTTAGGTGGGGCATAGCACAAAAAAGCTTGGGAAACACTGCTTTAAAGTTATAATATATTTAATACCTTATTAATAGGCTTGAAAATTACATTTGTTTAAGATTTTCGCAAGAATTTCAGAATTATTTTATGGTAATGGCGGTATGCATACAATTCTTATTTTCTGTGATAAAATTAAGCCAAACTAAAATTTAGGCATCAATTTGATGAAGTGGCGATGCCAAAATGTTAAATGTGTGGGTTTTTTATGTATCATACATATTCCGTGAGGGTTTATGGCCACATGAAGCGTCACACTGGACTGAAGTTTGCCAACTAGTTATAGCAGATTAATTACTTTACAATGCCTTTCTATATTACTGCTTTGACTAGTTAAGTTTTGCGGAAAGCAATTTTCTTTTGTGTGTTTAATTTTTTGCCAAATTTTCAAGATATGTGAATCAATATTTTTGTTTTGTGCATCAATATTTTATCTCATTACTTGTAGTTATAATTATTATTTTTTTCTGTATCTTTATCTTCAATGTTGCTTCCAACTCTTTAATTTTTTTTTTTTTCTTTTTCAATCAATCAATCAAATTAAGATGCAGAAACAGAAGGTAAAGGGCAAGAGACAAGGCAATTGGGATGAATGGCTTTTATGTTGCTGAAGATTAAATGAATTCCTGCTATGGAAAGATTTGTCGCTGCCGTGGAAGTGACGACTGCCAATTATGTCTAAAGTTACCAAGGAGATTTAGTAACACCACAACAGGTCATCAATATTCACATTTCCATTAACAAACAAATACATTTGTACAAGTAGAACCCGTAGAAATTCTACAGTTGGAAATATAGTTCTCCTAATCATATTTAAGTGAAAAAAAAATGACTTACTTACAGCGATGCTAACGGATGCGATCATTTACTAGTTGAAGGAGGACGCAATCACAGGAATCCAGGAAGCGTCCATTTTTATTAAATTTATTAGAATTTTACTTCTAACAAAATTTAACATATTCATGCATGTCTCCACATCAGGAACTTTAATTTGATTTAACATTTATCGCTGTATCTCATGTGGTTCCAAAGAAAAAAACGGCTTACAGTTTCTCTTTATATATATATATATGTGTGTGTGTGTGTAGATAAATAAGAAATTGTATTCAACGTTTGTCCGAGTGGTTGATCAAAGTAGACATCTCGCATCTCCTCCACTCTCATGTAGCTGACAAAGATCCTTCTTCAACTTCAGAGCTACAATAATTCTTGCTCAAAACAGTAAATTTTATAACATCATATGCAAAGGTCATTATAAGTAATTCAAGTCCAATGGGTTCATTTGATCTTGTTTATCCCTTTTATTGAGGATGATTTATATAAAACACATTCAATTGTTCAAATCACATATATGCCGTATATATTAAACAACACGTATCCAACTGCAGAATTTTTTGAAACTATTTCTGCAATTTCTTTCATTCCTTCGCTACTGTCTCCATGATAGCAATGTGAACTTATAGTAGTCAAGCAAGTAACAACCAAATATAATTTTTTTTTTCTAATACATCTCATCATTTAATTTTTTTAAAAGCCTATTTATAAAATAAGGCAATAATGATATCTTTGTCCTAATTTTAATAGAAATTTACACCATTTCCTCTCTAGTTAATTTAGATTAGTTTTTGACTGAGGTCTGCATTGAGAATTTTATGGATCCGATAACACAAAATAACTACCCAGTTAACACTAAGCTTCATATTTAAGAGCTTCGTATTATTATCTAGATCTGATTAACTTATGGAATAGATCGACCCATTATAAGAACTGAAGCAAAATAACTTATAAGAAAAATGCACTCATCAAAATGAAATTTTATCTCTGAGAGTTAATATTATTGCCCAGCCTCGATTAATTTTGATTTTTTTAGGTCCTGCTTTTAGGCTTTTCACAATAAGGATCATATACTGTGCCCTTAAATAACTCAAAGAATAATATACTAATTATTAGAAAATTTCATATTTGAAAGTTTAGAATTATTGTGTATATTTTATTAAATTTTGGTACATATAACTCCATCACCTGGGCCAAAACATAATGCCTTAAATAATTCAAAAATAAATTGAATCCAATATAGTCTAATTCGAATTAAATTTTAGTAATCATCACTTATTTTAAGAGACATTTTTCTTAAGGTGCTAGAAGGATACCCCTTTACAACTAATAATTCTACGAGGTAAATTGATTGTTTATAGCATAAAGATTTGTGATTAGATATTAGCTGATGTACTGTACATTAATGTTAAGATTTATTTAGAACAAAACTTCTTACTAAATAGAACAGTTACAATAGTCAAGTTTGGTTTTTCACAAATTTGTGTACATTCCAATATGCTTACTTAAGGAGTCTGAACTTGCAAATCTCTTTTCACAAAGTTCACAATCATACGGTTTTTCACCAGAATGTGATCTAATGTGTTTAGTTAAAGTGCCCGACTGTGTAAAACTTTTTTCACAATACTTACACTTATAGGGCTTTTCTCCTGTATGTGATCTACTATGTCTAGCTAACCTGCTTGAATTTAAAAAGCCTTTTTCACATATTAAACACTGATATGGTTTTTCACCTGTATGGGATTTAATGTGTGTATTTAAAGAAGTAACCAGTGAGAATCTTTTCCCACAAAATTCACACTTATATGGTTTTTCACCTGTATGTGATCTGATATGTGTATTTAAATTACTTATCTGTGAAAAGCTTTTCTCACAATATTCACATTTGTACGGCTTTTCACCTGTGTGTGATCTGATATGTTTAGTTAAACAACTTGACACTAAAAAGCTTTTTTCACAGAATTCACACTTGTATGTCTTGCTCCCTTTATGTAATCTAATATGTCTACTGAAACAGCTGGAATTTGTAAAGCTTTTCTCACAAAATTCACATTTATGTAGGTTTTCACCTGTATGTGATCTAATGTGATTAGTGAAAGTATTTGAATGTGAAAAGCATTTCTCACAGATTTCACATTTATATGGCTTTTCACCTGTATGTAATCTAATATGATCAGTTAACCTGTGTGATTGTGAAAAGCTTTTACCACAAAATTCACACTTGTATGGTTTTTCACCTGTATGTGATCTGATATGTTTATTTAAATTGCTGGAATTTAAAAATCTTTTCTCACAAAATTCACATTTAAATGGTTTTTCACCAGTATGTGTTCTAATGTGAATACTTAAGCTTGTGAAGTACGAAAAGCTTTTTTCACATAATTTACACTTATATGGTTTTTCACCTGTGTGCAATCTCATGTGTCTCCTCAAACAAGCAGAAGTTGTGAAGCTTTTCTGACAAAAGTCACATGTATAGGGCTTTTCGCCTGTGTGAGATCTAATGTGACGATTTAAATTCCCTAACTGTGAAAAGCTTTTTCCACAAAGTTCACATTTAAATTTTTTTGCATTATTATGGGATCGCATGTGAACATTAAATTCCTGTGATTTCCTGAAACTTTTTGCACATAATTCACAGGTAAAATGCTTTCCTTGCTGATGGCTTTGTGTGGGCCAATCGTGGCTGGACGAATAATTGATGCAATGATCCATTTTTTTCTAGCAATTTAAGACGATGTTGTTTTGTTTCCAGTAACTTCGAGGAAATAAATAAGTTTCGTAAATGAGCTGGAATGATTTTCTCTGTTTCTGTTGTCATAATACGCTATTTTGAATGAAAATCTGATTAAAACAACTGATAATTCGTCTTTGGCTGCGTTGTAATTAGGCCTATTTTTATTTATTTTTCAGAACCGTTGGTCTTTTTTTTGAAAATACCTCCTGAAATCTTTGATATACTTTGGTGGAATTAATTATAGCTTATTTATAATTACCGCTGACTGTGTCTTTCGGGCTAAATTATAAAAAAATCGTAAATATTCCAAGATTGGATGAGCAGTTACACATCTGTCGAAAACTCTCACTCTTCTGCCATCTAGTGATAGAAAAGCGAACTTTCAATTATATAATTTCTTCTTTCTTCAATACATTGAAAATTCCATTTTATTCTCTTTCGGAATGGAGTCGTTAAAAATTATCATTACATTTTTTACGGTCCTTTCAAGACTAATAATTTCCTGAAACATTGTTATTTTCTTATTGAGGTAATAATATGAAAGAATATTAATATGTTTTGAAATAAAAATTTTTGCAAGATTATTTCATTGCTTGGATGATTAAAAGTTGTGTGTGGGGAAACGAGAAAGGCAACATCCAATATGGAGCTCATTTTATTTTTTACATTTGAAACCGCTATCCACTTGACATTATTTATTAAAACCAACCCTTTGAAGCGTAACTAGAGAATTTTTTTTGGGGGGGGAGGGGGGGATTTTGGGGGGGAATTTTCTTTGTGTTTGGGGAAAAAAGCGGAGAAATTTAAACTTGTACCTTCGAATAATGGCATTCTTATTGTTGCAAATAATGCATACAATGCCAATAAGTTAAAAAATATTTTGTTTAATTTATTTTTATATTTAAAATATAAAATAATTATACTTATATACATTTTTCTGGGTGTGGCCATGGCCGTTCTGGGGCCTCCCCCCCCGGCTCCCCCTTTTTACGCCTGTTTGTGAAGAAATCACGAAGTGGATGGGGACGGGCTTTTTCGACCTGTCCCCTACCCACTTCAGGAAGCTTGGATTCTGACACTCTCTACCGCTTCTTTCTTTGGTTGGAGTTTACTTAATCTTGGTCACAGTAGATATTTACCTCGATTAAATTAGTTCAGGTTCAGAATAGTAAGCTGGTAATTGCAGGGATGGTCAGGGCCATGGCTAGCCAATTTTGCTCCCTGGGCAGACACTCCAAAATTCGCCTATAACATGATTGAAGTAATGAGTTTCAGGAAACGAGGTGGCTGACATAATTCAGTTAATTAATGAAACAATTATTAGTTATTTTTAAATTCAACATTCTATTTTTATTCAATAGTTTCAATTGCAATTATGAAATGTGTGCATGCATATATGCTATAGTGGAATGCTAACTGACAAAGACAAATCTGAGAGCAGTCAGTTGTAGTAAGGGCTTTCTTGGATAACAAATAATAATAATAAAATTAAAAAAATATTACAAAGAATATATGGGAAATAACCAAATTTTTAATGCCAAAAAAAAAAATGATCATACAGAGGGTTGTTTACAATCTATGGTAACGATTTGCATGGCGCGTGACGACACAACCAATCACAGTAGGTATGCAAATTTATGCAAACGTACAGGTGAGTACTTAAAGATTAGTGTGGAGGGGTGCGGATTAGTTTGTTCAGAGAAATGCTGCCGAAAGTGTCACAGTTTTGGGAAGGGTACGTTACCGCCCTTTCCGACGTGAAATTTAGTTATTCCGCAATAATTATGGCATGTAGAAAAAGAGGTTTCACCATTTCGAAGAAAGGAGTTCATAATGTGTTGGCTGGTGTTGGTTTGGCCCGTACAGGACAGATTTCTGGGACAGAAAAGCAAGCAAATCCAAGGACACCTATAATCGCACAAAGACTGTCATTCAGAAAGTCAAGAAAATGGTGACGGGGAACAATCCAGTGACCCAAAGGACCATTGGTGTGAAGGTAGGAACATCTCTTCGTACCGTAAACAAGATTATCCATAAAGATTCGGGACTTCAAAAGAGACATAAAAGCAAGGTTCACAAGCTCTTACCAAAGCATATTTCAGAACGTAAGACAAATTGCAGAAAACTGTATGAACGACATCTCGCTGGGGATAAATGGAAGTATGTGGCCACATAAGACAAAGCATATGTTTATCTGTCCGACTGCAATAAACCAAGGGCGATTTTCTATCGCCCAGTGGGAGTCAAATCGTTTCCAAATTGGTACAGAGAATGTCATGAAACTTTTTCGAAGGGATTCATGATCGTTGCGGGTTATTCCTACAAAGGCAAGCTACAAGGTGAATTCTGCGTACTATCAGGATCACGTACTGACACCAATTTATACACAGGAACTACCTGCTCTTTACGGAAACAACGTTTCCAAGGTCCGTCTCCATCAAGACAAGGGTCCAGCCATACGTCCAAATCGACCCAGAATTTTCTGACACGAATGGAACAGCAAACTGGAATCCAGGCTAAACCGTTTACTGAAATACCACTGAAGTCTCCAGATGCATCGCCCATGGATTTTTGCACATTTGGACTATTAAAACGAGCCTTGGGAAGACGACGTCCTCTTCATTGGATGGACTCTGGAAACGTTGTCAGCAGGAGTGGCAACGTATAAGTTTTCCCGTTCTTTGCAGTAGTCTCCTGCAATGGAAACTGCGCTGCAGAGCGATAGCAGTATCTCATGGCCATCAAATAGAGCATAATCGTTGGTGGAGAAAGGGAATTTCTGGGAAATAGACCCGAATCCAAATCGTTACCATAGATTGTAAACAACCCTCTGTATTTGCATAAGATGTGCTTTTTTATTTTTAAATGTAACCAAAAATTAGTAATCTCAGGTTTTGTTGAAACAGTAAACAAAATTAATTTTAAGCAATAGTGACAATAACAATTGAAGTGTTGACAAATAACACAATATTAAAAAACACAAGTAATATACCAATTTTTTAAAAAAATCTTGATAATTATTTCTCATTTCCTTATAATTACTTCAGTAACTTTTCATGCTTTCGCAGAAGCAAAAGTGCTGTCATTAAAGATAAAGAAAACTTTGCATTTTCATGTTCTATTGACAAAATTGCCAGTACCGACATTGGCGGGGGGGGTTTTTTTGGGGGGGGGGAGCAGTTGCCTCCCCAATATTTTCAGGAAAAAAAAAATTAATATAAATTGGCAAGCATTAGACACTTTTAACTAACAATATTCTAGTGAATTAAATTATCTACAAGTTACCTTTAATGGTAATTTAAAATACTTTAAGGTTTGCGAGTGATTAGATTGTTTATCACCCACCCCCAATCCCCTTATGAGTCCCGATAACCTTTCTTGATTCGTGCTTGACTGATTGTAAGATTTTATCAATTTTACTTTACTAAATCTTCATTCACATGAAGCAACTGTTACTGAATGCCTAAAATACTTTATATACTGTCTCTATATTAGGATACGATGGGCTCAGATCGTAATGCATAATATTGTCTAAAATAATTAATAGTGTTTCTGACTCCAGGTTTGGGTAAAACTGCAGTTTGCGGCACCAGGTGTTTGGGTTTCGCGTCGTGAAACATGGCCATCTTGGAACTATTTTCAGAAAGCGGAATCGATGTAGGAGCAATGTTTTTTGAAGGGGATAAGTTTGCTTTCAAAAGTTAGCAACAGATACAGTAGAACCTCATTATAACGGACCCTATTATAACGGACAATTAAGGTGAGCGAAGTGAAAGACCATTTAAATTTTGTTATTCACTATGTTGAACAATCGGCAAATGAAAATGTGTTTGTATCTTACGAAAACTTAGGGCACCTCCGCCAGTTATTAACTGAAGAAATAAGCAGCAAACAAACCCAGCAGAAAATAAATTATTTTTTCAAACCAATAATGTAAGCAATCAACATGAACCAGGACCTTCTTGTTCTAAAGATTAATGCAATGTACACGTACACATCTTTTTCAATTCAACCTACTATGTTGAAAGCTGTTTTTTATTTGATATATAATAAAAACTTTTTATAGCTAACTACTGTACTTTCATTGATGTATATCCTGCTGCATTACACCCCTATAAGAATTATTTGTTATAAATCGGACTTTCATTAAAGCGGACAACCTTCAGCCCCTATTAGTCCGCTATAATGAGGTTCTACTGTACATCCTGCAGTTGACGATGCCTCACTTAACCTAACCGAAACAAAACTGCAACGGGTGAATCCTGCAACCTCACATTAGTGGTAAGACGCCCATCAGCACTGTATCCTTACGAGCCTTTCTATTGGCTAGTACCATATTCTTCAGTCTAGCCCAGGTTTGAATTAATTTGCTCAATTTCAGATTTTAAACTTTCAATTTTACCTAGCAAATCGCTCTCGTTTAAATCGCCAGGGTATTTATCGGCTAAGTTTACTAAGTATTTTATTGACTCACTTGCAGACATAGGCAGTAATTCTTGGCTAGACAAAATTTAAAATCATTAGTTAATATACAGGGCGATTCTAAATGCATAGGACAAACTTTAAGGAGTAGTAGGGCACACTAAAACAAACAATTTTTGTCAAACAATATATGTCCGCAACTGTTGAGTTTACACGGTAGAGGGCGCTGTTTGGTAGTTGAAGATTGCAGCCCAAAGATTGAGATTATGCTGGTAAGCATGTGGTCATATAGTCTGTGATTTGCATTTGTGCACATTAAACACTCCCTCACGTGTAAACAATGCTTCGTCTGTGATGAGCACATTTAATGGAAAATCCGACTACATTGCATTCTGCTGCTTAAAACAGCGGCAGAAATCTACGCGCCGATGATAATGCTCAATGTGTGAATCTCTGTAAATGGAATGGGTGCAATTGTTCCAGGTGCAAAATTCTCCATACCGTTGTTTGGCTCACATCTACGCTACGTGCAACAGCTCTGGTGTTTGTGTGAAGACATTCCTCAACCTGTCGTAGAATGTAAATGCGACAGTTGCAGACATACATTGTTTTGACAAAAAACGTTTGTTTTAGTGTGCCCTACCACCGCTTAAAGTTTGTCTTAGGAATTTAGTTAGAAATAATTGAGTCTAAAACTTCTTAAGTTCAACGGATCAATCATACAAGGTGTACCTGAAATGTGCTGCCAAACTTAAAGGTTGTATTCAATCATGCAAAACAGCGAATAAATGTCATGTAAACATGGATCTGGAAATGCTTTATTTCCAATATATGAACGATGCAACAACACAAAGGTGATGGTCTTACAGTTGCTCAGTTTCACAGAAAGTGCTCGAAATGTCCTCCACTGGCCGCAATGCAAGCAACAAAACATCGTTCCATCGACTGCCGAACACGGTTGAAGATGCCAAGTGCACGTCGAATTGAGTTGCACCCACCCACTACGAAATTATGCAGTGTGGGCGTCAGGGACCAGTGTGGTATACACTAATGCTTTAACCCCATATGAAAATCTCCAGAGGGTTTAAATCAGGGGAACGAGCTGGCCATGCCACGATTACTGAGGAGAAATTTAATGACTACGATACGACATAAAGGCCAACACCTCTGTATCATTTCATTGCTCATATCTTGGAAGTAAAGCATTTCCAGACATTGAAATTCATTCTTACGATAATCTACATTTTCAGCTTCTTAAACAGACATGAAACTTTCTTCTTGTTTGCCTTGCTCCTGTGGTTTCTTTTTCTCTTTCAAATCAATCTAAGCGAATTCAACGAATTAAGAGCTTTTAATGTTCCTTCTTATCCATGTATGGCATCTAATCAAAAATATCAGGACAGTTTTCTGCGATAGTGAAAGGAAGCCTAGATGACATGACGATGTCATATACAGGCTTTAAAGGAAGTAGGGAGTTATGTGCTGTTTGATACTAAGTAATAGCAGAATGGGTCAATCAGCAGAGCTCAGTGATTTTGAACGTGGACTGGCCATTGGCTGAGTAGTAAGTCAGTCAGGGACATTTCAACCCTTCTAAAGTTGCCGAAATTGACGTTGGTGACGTGATTTTGAAATGGAAACAGGAAGGCGCAACCACAACAAAACTATGGCTGGTTAGGTCGAGTATTCTAACAGACCGGCACCTTTGAGGTTTGAAAAACTTGCTTCGTGTTAATAGCCAGACATCAACTGAAACAATCACGCATCAGTTTCACTGTACTAACACTCTAGTAAGCAACATGATTTATTTGTTGAGAGATCAGGAAAATGGGATTTCATGATAGAGCAGCTGCTCACAAACCAAACATTACACCTGTGAATGCTAAGAGCTGCCTGAAGAGGTGTAAACAGCAACGCCACTAGATAGTGGAACAGTGGAAATGTGTGGAGTGGAGTGATGAATCCTGCTATACCACTTGGGAGGGTTTAGGTGTGGTGTATGCCCAGGGAATGATATCTGTCATCATGTGTAGTGCCAACAGTGAAGGTTGGACGAGGTGGCATTACGGTGTGGGGGTGTTTTTTATGGAATGACTCAGCCCTCTTGTACCACTGCACGGCAATGTAAATCTGGAAGGGTACAACGATATTTTGATCAGTTACGTACTGCCTACAGTTGAAGACCACTTCAGTGATGACTATTTCTCCTATCAGCCTGACAACGCTCCATGTCTTAAAGCGAGGTCTTTGGACAATATGGTTCCAGAAATAGAATGACCCCATTCAAACACCTACGGGAGGAATTAGAATGTTGACTTCACTCCAGACCCCAATGTCCCACATTACGACCTGCTCTGGTTACAGCTCTTTAGCAAAAATGGGCTGCCATTCCTCCAGATGTTCTGGTGGAAGGTCTCCCTGGCAGAGTCATGGTTGTAATAAGGCGAAAGATGGATCCACCCTATTGGGAAGTGTGTCACGGGAAAGTGTGATGATGGTTTCGGGAAGGTGTCTGCATATTTTTAACGTTTTTTCCCTATCCTTTAAATCAGGGTTCGTACAAATTTTAGAAGAAAAAATCCAAGGAGTCCAAGAAATTTCTAAGGAGTTCGGTCAAAATTGCTAGAAATTGTATACATGCAATATCCAAAAAATGTAACATGTTTAATTCAATAGAGATCATCATTTGCTGAATCTAAAGACAAAATGTAATAAAGAATAGTAATCTTTTAGTTTGTTTTTTCTACAGATATATATAATATATGCATTTTAATGACCATAATAAATAGAATTATTTTTCCTAAACCAACATTTTTTTTTCTTCCTTATTGACGTCTCACTTAAAATTATTATAAAGACAGTGTTCCAACAGCTGCCAAGTGCCAACCCTCTAGATTTTTTAATAGCACTATTTTTGAAGAGTTATCTTTGTCATGTTTAATCGCAATTAAATAAAAGCAAATATTCTGAATTAGTAGTACTAAGAAATCTGGAGGGTTGACAGTTCTGTACTATAAAACTATGTTCTATGTTTGTGCATATCGCCGACTTTATCAAGAACTAAATTTTAAAAATAGTTACAATGGGACAGAAGTTAAGTGTGATGATTAGCAATAATAAAAGATATATGCTTATCTATATCATTCTTTAATTAGAATAAATAAAATAAGGAAGCTATACAAACTAAATAAAATACTCTTGAAATTCAAAAATAAGACAAGACTTGTTCAAATGAAATATTTACTTACTTAAGAACAATAATACATAGACAAGACTGAAGAGAAGCATGCAGAATAGATACAAGACTAGCAATCTGTTTAGTCTGTTCTTATGCTCAAAGAATATAATATACATTCGTGCGTTTTTTTGGTTTTTTTTTAAAGGATGATTTAAGGAGTTTCTAAGAAGTACTTTGCTTTTCCAAGTAGTTTTAAGCACCTTGAAAAATGCTTTTCATTTTTAAGGATTCTAAGTAGGCGTGCGCACCCTGTAAATGATTAATTTAGAGAATCTTCCAACATTGTTTTTAATATTTTGTGTAATTTTTCAATATTTTTTGTTTTTGTTGCTATAATGTATTGTATGTAAAACAACAATAGTATTAACTATTGTTAAATATAATTAATAATAAATTTCTTTCTTTCTTTATTTATTAACATGGGGGGGGGGGTCCTGATCCCCCCTTTAGGGAAGAAAAAAAAGAAAAGAAAGTGTATGTTCAAATGATGAAATTCAAAGAGCCTACTCTGCCCTAGATCATTTTACTTTTAAATTATTTAAAGAATGCAAAGTCATTTATAAAAATTAATGTAATGGACCCCCTCTCCCTTTAAAAAAATATTGGCTACATGCCTGTACATACAGTTACGTTTGTATATTTTATTGTATATACAATAAAACAAATGTCGTATATTACTACTGTATAATTTATTATTTTCTTAGAATCTGTTGCAAGTTGCCTTCTGCTATGTTTGGCCACTGTTCTGATGACTTAATTTTTTCTTTTCTAATATTACATCTACCTTGTTCACAGTGGTGCAAATGAATGCCAACTTACTCCCACACTTTCCCAAGATGTTATACAATCTTCGAAAGTTCATTGGAGGTTGGGGTGAGAGGTACCATTCATCCTTCACCAGGGCACCAAACATCCTAACTACATTCCTGGTCTTACCCCTAAATTTAATTCAATAATCATGATTTTTTTTTAACAATTTTAATATTTTAAACATCAGGTTTAAGGTGCTACAAATTAATATGAACAAGTGAAGAAGTGGCAGAAACTAAAAAAATATCTGAGCTTCCATCGGTGAGTCTAAAAATGTAAATAAACTTGACCATTCACAATAAAAAACATCACTGGATCACATCTAACCAAAAAAAAATTCCATCCTTCAATGAGGAATCAATTTTCTTAATACTCTATAACAGATTCTTATTATTGCTTATGTTCTTAATTGGCCAAATATGCTTTCAAACTCAAGAAGGTACATTAAAAGCCATAACATTTAATAAGAACTAGCAAACCTGTGATCACGTGATCTTGGATTCTGAGATAATTTTCTCACCACCCGTGACTGACAGCTTTCTCACAACCCACGAGCGCCTCTCAGAGACTTCATGTTTAATCGTAAGTCATGTGACTTGCGGTTGACCCACATAAATACCGATGAAAATATAAGCATTTCGGAGACTGTCTCAGAGATCCAGGATGTCTCGGAACATCTGGTTGACCCACATCGTTGAAAAATAAAATTTAGGCATCCTCAATAGTATATCTAACATTTGATATCTTATTTATATTTTGTGTCTTATGGTTTTGAAGGAGTAGCGGATAGAAAATCCCAATGTTTCTTTATATATTAGGATAACAGAAGTATTTCTATCCAGTTAAGCAGGAAAAATAGATCTGGATTAAAATTTGACAGATTATGAAATCCTTTTTAATAAGATAAAGGATTAATAATAATAATAAATAACTGATTTTTCTTTTTAAAGTTAAAGTATTCCACTATAGGCCTACGCAGGCCTTCGGGGTCTCGGGAGGTAAGGCTCCCTTTTCTCCTTTTTAATTTTGCCAAAGTTTTCACTATAAATAAGCACTCAACTTCTTTGGTTGTATTATCTGTATTTGAGTTTGCTTCCTGGTGTTAATTTTTCTGTTATGATTCTCCTCTAGAAGGGTTCCACAGTTTGCTAATCTTCTTATCAAATGGACTGAGGTTAAGACAGAGGAGCAAAGTCTTCCAACTTCTTTATTATCTCAATAGCTTGGTAATTGCAAGATCTCTAAGAGGTAACCTCCCCATTTGAGAATGCGATGTAATGTTTCAACCGTTTAATCTCCAGCACACCATGGTTCGGAATGAACAACATGAAAACAACTTATCCAAGAAACTTTCAGCGGAAGTTGTTAGATTTGCGCCTACCTTAATGAAATTAATATTTATCTCCCGAAGAGACCGAAATATCGAGCAAACCTCACCCCAGAGTGGGAAAATACCTAAAAAAATAAAGGATCTGTACAGTACCTTTTAATCTTTTTCTGCATGCATTTATTTACTACTAATGCTACTTTTAATTCTTCTTATTCATTTTAACCCAAGCCATCTACCAACGCAATGAAAGGACAGTGATAAGTTACAAGCAGAAGAAATGAAATCTGCATTTAATATAATTGAAACAAAAATATTTTACATAATTAAACAGTTTCAATGTCTAACATGAACGCTATCTTCAATTGGAGGGTTCAGAAGCCAATCAGTGTAAGTCATTTTGTTTTAAATTGAAATTTTTTCTGTAAGCCATACTCTAATGTTTATACTTTTGGTTGACAAAGTGCCCAAATCACTCCTCCAAGTGTATAGTTATGTTATCTTTCAATAAAAAATTTATTCTTCAAATTTACAAACAACGTTATTTTTTGGTACATAATTTTAAAAAACCTATTTCATTTTTTGGTTTATTGACTTACACTGATTGGCTTCTGAACCCTCCAATTACAGAGAACATCAAAACCATGCAGGATATAGGCCATGCCAGTATTAACTCAGATTATTAAATACCATTGATGTAGATTGTTAAAAATCAAATTATTTGATACATCTCAAGACTCTTGATTGGAAAGGGCTGTAGAATGGCTCTATTCTGATGGTTGTAACAACGGAAAATTGAATAAAATTACTAAAAGAATGAGTTTTTTTTATGCTTTTTTGTTAAAAAAAAAGTTTATTGAGACAACGCACAAGTCTAAAATCTGATAACTATTTAAAAATAA
>JAFIDM010018738.1:0-17720 GCA_023159025.1 Thereuonema tuberculata
AAAAAAGCGGAATCTCCAAATCTACAACCAATTTTTATTATTGTTGTTTATATATTGTTAATATATATTTTTGTTATTTGGGGGAGGATGAGGGGGGCTGGAAGCTGAAATATGTAGAAAAGAAATGAAAAATTGGCGAAAAAATCAGGAAGAATCGATCATTTTTAAGAGCCATCCCCCCCCCCCCATCTACCTCATTGCTACAAATGTTATGTTTTAGAACTTTTCACCTCTCTAGCCCGTAAAAAGACATGTAAAGGGCTAAAATAATCCTTTAATCCCTCCAAATTATCGAAAAGTGATAAAAATAGGGGCGGGGTTTTACCGAAAACGGTGGGTGATGGGGTAAAACGGATGTTATATTCGGATTCAGGAGGTCATTTTGCATAAGAATCAACAGGAATGGTGTCAGCGACAATTTTCATGCCGTCCAGTGTAATTTATTCGGTTACATTTCTATTAAAAAATAAATTGCCAAAACTACAATATTCGTATTCTCTTTTTAGAATGAAAATGGAAATAAAAACTATGTTAGGAAAAGAGGCAACAATAGAAAATATCATACTATTCCTTCCATACAAATCCAATACATTAGTAGATCTTACTTCTTCACCAGTAACAAATACAGTGCAACTTGGATAATTCGAACGTCTTTAATTCGAAATAGTATTAATTCGAAGATTTCTCTTAGTCCTTTAAATTTCTTATTAAATCAATGTTAAAAAATCGTGGATAATTCGAAGTTGAACTTCCTTAATTCGATGTTTTTTATAAAAAATTTCGAACCATAATGACTTTTCGGCGTTTCATCGTTAAGAAATTCGACACGTGACCACTGAAATCCCCTTCCCGCCACCGTTCGACACGTGACGCTTCAGACGCCATTCGAGTTTCCTGCTGTCACTGTCCTTTCACCATGTCTTTCAACCACCAGTAAATTCTTTCAGAATTTAATGTTCACTGAAAAGGTCGCCGTCATTCGTGAGGTGGAAAAGGGTGTGAAGAAGAAATGCCAAATCGCCAACGAGTACGGGATAGCGCCGAATTTCGTCGATACATTGAAGGACAAACCAACGTAAGTGAAGCTGTTTTCCGTTCACTAAACATGCTTGATGATTTTGCTAACCTTAAGCGACTGAATTCTACAAAACAATCAGACATTGCACAATTTTTTGAAAAACTATAATTTTCTGTATTGAATGTAATATGTAATATGTTCCGTAGCTTACGTAATATAATTCTTATTTTGTTTGCATACATATAGTGTTTAAGTCTTTCATACCATGATCTTCCTGAATAAATATTTACTTATTGACAGAATAATCTTTTCAAGCATTCAGTGGACCTGAAATTAAAGTTAAAAGATGTAGGCCTAACTTGTTTCATTCGAAGTTTTGGATAATTCGAAGTTTTGAAGTGGTCCCTTCAGCTTCGAATTATTTAAGTTGCACTGTAATAATAATAAATGCTTTGTTTTTACACAATTACCAATCCTGCACATTCTCTATTAAGGTAAAAGAGTTCCAACATACACCGGGCATGTAGACCAGGCAGTGTTTTTAGCTGCCCTTGAGGTTTAAGGGCTCAGCTTTCTTTGATGTGTCTATTTGAGGACGGCTGGTTATTCCGACTCAGCCTTAACAACAGCTTAAAAACCTTGTACCCATTTGATAGTATGCTGAGTGAACCAGGGGGGTCCATCTGGAGAAACAATAGCCATGGGAAAAACCTCTACTACTGTTGAGAATTGAGCCTGCTTCATTCACTCTTCACTTAAGCGCCTAAACAACTAGACCATCACATTTTCTAATGGGTATTGAAATTTTCACTTATCGTAATCATCCTTCGATTATCGCGACTGTCCGCATCTCTAATTGTTTACCTAAGCTCTCATCAATCAAAATTATATTGCTCCTAAGATCTAATTTATTTTTGAATAAAGATAAACCTTCTTAATTTATCCCTAAATATTTATTAAATAAAACAAAACTCCTGTGAATGGAAGACTTTATTCTACTACACGATATTTCATTTCTATGGAAGAGAAACTTATTCAGGTTTAATTATGAGGAAAAGAAGCTTTCTTCTTCTTCCTCTTCATTTGTTATTCTCTATGAAAACAAAATTTAAATACGACAATCTTTGTTATTAAATATTCGTATCAACATACAGTAGAGTCCCGATTATCCGAGTCAATGTGGACCAAGACTAACTCGGATAACCGAAAAACTCGGTTAAATCGAAATTTTGAAAAAATAAATTATCTAGGTTTAAATGTATATTTTAACAAATACAACAGTTATACAGATACACTACATACAATTCATATTGAAAGAGCTCTTTTACTTAAAAAAGTTCTTAATTGTGTTTTGTTTTCCGTTACTTTGGCCTTTATCTGCAGCAGTAATTCGATATTTTTTTAAGGATAACCCAGGATTGTTGGTGTCCAAACCATTCCCCGATTCTAAGTAGGGGGTCACATGACTACACGAACGAAGATTAAGTTGCGAAAAAAAAATTCCTAGAAATATTTGATAGCTCGAATGATCGGGGTTTTACTGTACTTTTTTTTCAAATTAACATTCATTCTTTCTTTAAATTAACAATATGTTTCTTTAAATCATCATAGTAATGTTTTGTTCAAATTAACATTCATTTTTCTTACTTTCATTTTATAATTTCTTAAGATTGTAAATACGATATTTTATATATCGCAAATAGTGATTGTTTATCGATCATTTCGGCGAGAAATGAGCTGTCGACTTCACTAATTCGCTTTCAGTTTCTTAGTTTGTTTTCTGTATTTTTATTTAGAAACCTCTTAAGTCCATCTTATATTTTATAACACACGTTTACTCAATATCGACACTCCGATAATTATACGCTTGTTAATCTTATAAACAAAATATGAATCGAGCGAGAAAATGGATGCCCACGGCTTGTTTAAGCTACGGGTTTGGCTGTCTAAAAATGACTGTTTCCGCCACTCACATACGAGAACGTGATTGGGCTGCCGCTGATTCTGCTAACGCTCGTCTTTAAAGCCTACTGTGATTTGTGGCAACAGATTTGGGAGGATTTTGCCGCTGAAGTCCGTTTTTCTGTGGCTAATGCGCTTCGGGCTTAACTAGACATAGGTAGCAACGACCCCGAGATTTCCAAGCTATTCAGAGTCTAGAGGGCTGACCTCTTGAGTTTTAAAATCAGGGACTGGGCCCTCCAGGTTGAGGTTAGGCTAACTACCTAATCGAATAAAAATGGTCAAGGAAATTATTCCTCAAGAAAGTCTCTGAAAGCATGGATATTTTCGAAATCACTCGATCCCAAAAACAACATAGATAGTACTTGGCACACAGAAAATTAGAAAGTAATTTTAAAAATTTTGTAGCACTATTGTATGTTACAGCTCAGTACAATTTACAGATCATTGCTGGTTACAATCTCTCAGCATAGGATATTATACATAAAAAAATATCAACTGTTTAAAGCAGCGAAGAAAAGATATCAACGGAATTTGGAATAGCTTTTGTAGTACATAAGGAAAACTATCAATTATTTATCATGAAATTATCACTAATTTTAATTCGACTAGTTTAAAGTTCCACTCAAAGTGCCGAGGGTGGAGCGAAGTGTTTCGTCACAAATCGCTCTCTGATTGAAAGTCGTGGAGGATGTTATTTGCATAATGTTAACTCGCAACTCTTTAAGAGGAAAGAAAGTTTTTCAAAAGCATTAGATGCTTACCTTCACTTCATGAGCAACGCCAACGCTCTGTTCAAAATTTGTTAAGAGAGCAGAAATTAATGAACAGGTTATGATCTGTTATTTCCAGACAACTTGGCCTCCCGATCATCCGACCTCACCCCATGTGACATCTGGTTATGGATTTTTTTGAAGAACCAAATGTAGTGTAAAAGATGTTAAACTTTGAGATCTGAAGGACCGCATTAGACGTTCGTAGTGATTTAGCAATTCCATTAGACGAATTGCGTTCTGTAGTAGTAATGCCGTTTTTGCAAATGGATAACATTATTGACAATAATGGTTGACACATTGAACGCTGTTCAAGTGAATTGTATTGCTACAGTGACATCTACTGGCCATGTTTTGTACCAATCGTTTGAATTACCTGTTTTCCAAATTTCTTTCCTTGTGGAGCCTTAGAACGCGTTCCAGAGCCCTCTAAACGTTAATGTTAACATGCTTGTGCGTAAGTAAAACAAACTGACGTGCCGGCGTGGTCTAGAGGATTAGACGGCGGTCTCCCACGAGGCTGATCCGCCGGCACTTGGGTTCGAATCCCGGCGTCGGCTTAGACGTTTACTTTCTTTCCTGTGTTTATCTTCTTCTACTCTTTCTATTCTTCCGCCGTCTATGGCAATGAAGCATTGTGAAAATTTAAAAATAGAAACAACAATCTTTCACCATTTCCGACCTTTGTAGGGTTAGAGCAAAAACTACATAAGGAATACAAAATAAAAGCTCACATGGGTTGTGTCCATCGCCCGATACCCAATTTAAAAAAAAAGTAAAACAAATTGGCTGAACTTTCTATATGTAATATAATTTTAAAGTGTCCGCCAAATATTAAAACTTTTAAACACTTTATAGGATGAATAAAAGCAGACAGATTAACATTTAAATATAAAATATAAGTAGGTATATATCAAACTATATAAAAAGACAAGACCTGACTCATTCACTCATTCACTGACAGATCAACGCCCAGCCCAAACCGTTAGACCTAGAAAGCTGAACTTTTGCACAGAGGTTCCCTTTATGTTATAGACGAGGAATAAGGCCAGATTTTGCGATATTCCCACGGGTTCGGGATAACGAGGGTTCATTGTCGAATTAAAGCTTTCTTATTTCCGTAACGATACTTAGTAGAGACTTCAAATTTGGCATATAAATAGGTAATTATAATGACTGAAACCATTTTTCAGGATTTTTCGAAATTCCCACGGGATAGGATAAAAACCCTTGCTTTAAGTTATAAAGCTAAAAGTTTGCTTCCGTTACTGTTGTTAGGTTTTAGGAGTTGTTATCGTGACAATGAAAACTACACGAATATGCAACATTTGAAGCTAAACTATTCTTCTGCACAATAGCGCTACAAATGCAATCGGTGGCGACAATGGGAACTATACAAATAGTGCTGTGCAACAATTGCAACTAAAATATTGTTGTGCATAATATCGACAGGGTTTTCGGGTTAGATATAGATTTGTAATGATCAGATAATTTTTTACGAACTAGGAAATATGGTTATGCCTTTAGAAAATTCGAATTAGGGGTGTACATTGGGAGGACGGTGAGTTGATAGGCAAATATGTTTCAAAGATACTTCTACGAGGTTTTCGGCATAGATATAGATTACTAATGAGATCAGATCTTTTGAATTGTTGTTGTTGTTTGTTTTTTTATTTTGTACCAACCGGGAAAGTTCCAAGTAATCTCGCAATTGCAATTTCTTTATCATCAACAGTAGAACATTTGTTGTTTGTATCCCGAGCGATGAACGGGTTTTTGGCTAGTTTATATATATATATATATCGAATGGCCAAACTCGAATGCATCAATTTCGAGTTTTGCAATGCAAAGATTTCAATTAATCATTTGCAATTTAGAAAATTTAGAACGTAAAGAATATAAGAATAAAATTAACTTATATTACTAAATATATAGCCGGACAGCTATCTGAAATTTAAAATCCCAATACAATTTTCAGAAAACTGTTTCTGTGAAAGTACGGCCAAACTACATTCACTTCATCAGCGGCATCTGGTGTTAAATTTTGAAACTAAAATTTGGAAGACACAAAAACGCATTATTTAAAGAAATTTGCTCTTTTTTATTGTATATATTCTTCTTAAGTTTTTTTAAATTTTATATCTTTTTTTAATTTCTTTTATATTACTTACTTTTTTTGCTTTTTTATAGTTTTTTTAAATATATATTAAAAATTAAAAATTTTGAATTGTCATAAGATAACTTAAATGATTATAAATCAACAAATCCTATCTTGAAGAATAAAATGATTAAATAAAATTATAAATATATTTAACTTTTTTTTATTTTTTTTTATAAATTTGAATTTTATTTTTTTCTGAAATTGTAAAATATATGTATTTAAAACTTTATTTGGAAAATAGTTATTTGTAAATTCATTAATAAGATAATTTAAATTATGTAAAAAATCTTCCAATTTAGAATTAATATCAAGATATCTTTTGAGTTCTTGTATGAAAATATTTTTAAATAAATTTAAACTAACATTACTTGTAAATTTATGAAATCTATTAATTTTAAATGGAAATAAAAATGTTTTATTAAATAGTTTAATATATGGAATTTGTTGATGATAATATATTCGTAAATCTAAAAAATCAACAAATTCAGAGTTATTATTAGTTTGTTGTAAGTTAATAATATTTTTATAAATTTTGTCTTCTATATAATCAATTGTAAAGTTAGTATTAAAAATAATCAAATCATCTAAATATCTATAAATTTTAAATTGGAAAGGGGAATTAATACAAAATTGATATTCGTAATCCAATAAAAATAAATTAGCAAGAATGCTACTATAATTTACCCCCATTCCAATACCTTTGATTTAGGAATATATTTCATCATCAAATTCAATATAATTATTATATAAATTAAATTGAAGAAAATTAGGAAATTTTTTAATAGAAATATTAAATAAACTGATTATATTAAATTCTGAAATTAAAAATTTTATTTCTTGTAATAAAGAATCTAAAGGTATATTTGTAAATAAATTTTCAAAATCTGCAGTAATTATATTAAAAATTTTATTATTATTTACATATTTCATAACTTCATCATGATTATGAATAGGCCAATAAAAATCAGGATTAATTTTATTTTTAATAATTTCATGTAATTTATTGAGAAAAATTTGTAAAATAATATTTGATTGTTTTAAAATAGAATTAGTTGTACTACAAATCATTCTACATTTGCCTATTTTATGCATCTTTGGATTTAGAAATAAATAATTTAAATTTCTGTTAATTTTGATTCTTTTATATTTAAGTGTTTTAAATTGATCTTTAAATTTAGAAAAACATTTATCCAAGTTATTTAAAATAGAATCTTTAGTTTTATTAATTAAAAAAAAAAACAGATTGATCATTTAATAATTCTTTAATTTTGTTAAATGATAGCTAAATGATAGATAAATGTGCTTTATTTATAATAGTGAAAATGTAATGTTCGTGATAAATGGAAATAGTTTTTTTGATTTTAAATAAATTAAATTTATGATTTGTAGAACTATTAACTCTATCATATGATGTATGTTTAATATTATTAATTTTAGATATTAAATTAAGTTTCCATTCAATAAAATTTTCGTAGCATGTGTTATATTTAAAACTGGTTTCCAATATAAAATGATTTATATCTTTAATGAATATATTAATTAATTGTTTATATGTTTTAATTGTATTTAATCTGTAGTTAATACCTAAATTTAAAAAGTCTTTCAAAGCAACATCTTTAATAAAATTTATATTTCATGTTACAATATGCGAATTCCATTTAAATTTATTATTATATAATTTGCATTGACAATCAGAATTTAGATTAGAACTTATATTAGTTTTATAATTACAAATATATTTACGAATTGGTATTTCATATTTATAAATGGGCATTAAGTAAATATCTATAGGAAATTTAGATCTAATGTATGAATTAAGTATATTGCTGATAGTGATTTTATCAAAAATAGTGGAAGTATAATGATATACTACAGTTATTTATATTTTAATTTGCAAACTTGGATAAATGTTTTTCTAAATTTAAAGATCAATTTAAAACACTTAAATATAATAATAAACAAAATATCCACAAAAACAGACCTTTCAGTAAATAACTGTATACTGTATATATGAAATCCTTTTAATCAAGGATAGAGACTGTACAATAGCTTAACTAAAGATAATTTCTTTGATTGAAATTGTGATCAGTATATTTAAAACCGTTTATTTAGTAGTAGCATCATTTACTATCATCATGTTGTTGCAAAATTTGTCAAAATTTGTTAATTTCATTAATGATCTTAGTTTCGGTAACACCCAGGGAACAGAAACCCTTTTGCCCTGAAATGAACTGTTCACAACATTTTTACCTAGTCTTCCTTATTTAAAATAACCCTTTTTCTAACCATAGTTCTTTCCTGCTTGTCCGGGATGAATTTTATTTGTGACTCTAAACTGGTAATGATATTTAATATTTGGATTAATATAGGACAGGTGCTGCTAGGCAAACGGATCACACTACAAAGGTGCTAAATGAATTGCAGACCGCGGACTTAAAAATGTTAAACAGCTGTAATAATGAAGTTATTTATACACAAGCGGATAAAGGGAGTTCAGTAGTTATTTTAAATAAGGAAGACTAAGCAAAAATGTGTGAACAGTTCATTTAAGGGCAAAAGGATTTCTGTCCCATGGGTGTTACGGAAAGTAAGATCATTATGGAAATTAACCAAAAAATTACAAAAACACAAAGCCTTGGAATATTGACAATTGACAAAGCCAAAGAAATAATTGAGAGAAATACAACGGTACCAGGTTTCAGAGGTCTTCCTAAAATACATAAAAGTAAAGAAAACTCATTGTATAAAATAAGACCAATTATTAATTGTAAATATAGTGCTATCATGTGTATATCCGAAATTATTGAAAAAAAAATGAGGGTATTCAATTTCCAATCAAAATATTCAATCGCAAACCAGGACCCGGTGTTATGATACTTACGGGAAAATAGAGTCATAAATAACACAAGTATGATATCCCTTGACGTAGTTCATTTATATACGTCCTTGACTCCAACGTTTGTAATACAGGAATTATATTTCCTGGTTGACAACGACAGAGACATTAACGAGGGTAAAGTAATGTTTAATACACAAGAAATCATTACTTTGGTAGATCTATTATTTCATATACAGTTTTTCTCATTTAATGATCGCTATTATTTGCAAACTTCCGGTGCATTCATGGGATTCCCATCATCTGCCCTACTTGCGGAACGTGTAATGGCACATATTGAACACCAGGTTACCTCCCTTGAGAATATATTTCATAATGTCCATTATATAGCGTGATACGTTGATGACACCTTCATTATTGTCAATACTCATTTCCAAGACAAAATCCTTGATACATTTAATAGCATTAATCCTAGTATACAGTATACATTACAGGAGGATGTTTATGGTTTTTTACCATTTTTGGTTGTGGGCATCACACAAGGAATAACGGATTTCAAAACGTCTGTGTACCGTAAACCCATGGACGCACGTATCACGATTAATTACCACAGTGCCAGTCCCTGAAAGTTACAAAAGAAACGCAGTTATGATGGCATTAAAAAGAGAGCAAGAAATCTGTTCTGATAAACAAATTTTGCTACATGAAATTGGAGTTATCATAAGCATCTTCAGAAATAACGAATTCCCCATACAGGTGATTGAAAGATACATTAGGAAGCACTTCAGAATGATGTGTAGGAGACAAGACGGATTATGCGTAACAAGACAAGATAAAAGGAGGGTAAAGCAATCCGATAAAGAAAAGCGATATGTATCAATTATCTACGACAAAGAAATGATTAATAAGTTGAAACCCATCCTTTCCACCGCCAACATAGTAACAGCGTGCAAACCCTTTAATACTATAAGAGCAGTGCTGAACCGAAAAAGCAAACAACATGATAAAGAGGGTAATTTAAAAAAACATGGAACTGTATACAGAATTTATTGTGATACAAGCAGCAAACACAAGAGTGAATGTCTTTACGTGGTCAAACTAAAAGAGAATTGGATATCCGACTAAAAGAGCCCATACATGCTGCAAAAAAAGGCAATGAGGCTTATCATACCGCAGTGCATTGTTGCGCAAAGGAACATAGCATTTTAAATATGAATGTTGTTATTCTAGGGAAGTACAAAGATGATTATTTAAGAAAGTTTTTCGAATCGGGTATGATAAAAATACTGGGTTATTACAATCAGTAGTTGTCAATGAGTAATGTGTTGGAATATGGTCTTTAAATTCGTAGTGAATGGATAATACACAAAGTTCGGTAAATAATGCATAAAGCGCTTCAACCAAAAATCCATGACAGCAACTGACACTAGGGGTAATATGCGATGTACATCCGGTTCTCGTGTTTAATATTTGTTCTTAACTACTCTTAGTTAGAGTTGAGCATATGAAGGTAAGGTTTTTTAACTAATTCCTTAATACATATGATAAAGAAACCATTCCGAAAAAGGTTTAGAAACGTGCGTTATGACTAAGGATTTTTTAGCACTGTTTTAGGATTTATTTGCTAATTTAAATGAGTGTCGAGGTAGTAGGCATTTTTAGTTTTAATAACGATACGTTAAATTTTTTATATCTGTAAGTTAAGCAGTTGTTCAGGCTCTATCCTTGATTGAAATTATGACCAGCACAAGTAAAAACCATTTATAAACGAAATCCCTTGTTTGGGACACATCTGCAAATATATTGGGGAGACCCGACGTCTGGTAAAAATTCGCATTATTTAATACTTGTATACTGCAAAGAAATTTAATGTTAGTTATAACACAACTACTTAAAGCTATACACGAAACTGGATAGTCCTTCGATATGGATAATATAAAAATATTAAATTATGAAAAAGACGAATATTTATTTATTTTATTAATTGAGCGTATTTCCATTGACACAGTCTATGCTTATACCATAATTCAGCAATATTAAATGAAATAAAATATGGAACTACTCTTTTGCAATAAGGATTTTTTTCCCTTCCTGTTCTAAAATAACATCCCATTGGTGATGTCTAATGGTTCCACCGTTGGTTGATTGGTTGCGTTAAAGCCTGAGAACGCCTCTCGTTTTCCTTTAGTCTGATGATAGCCACTGGAACTAGCAGCTGAATCTAGTCATATTTTTTTATTTCAATATTAACCTGTGTGCGTTTAGCCATTTTTTGAAAGTTTAAAAGTTTCCTGAATTTCTTAGAGAAAAGTATTACAATTACATCGTTAATAACAGTACTACTTATCATCAAAGGTTTTTGGAAACTCCCTGCGTTTTGAGGAACTCCATTTCCTTAAATATTATTTTATTTAGAAATTGGCTACTTCTCTCTAGGTAACTCCAAGGAATTTCGTGTTTTGTGAATTTCTCAATTCAATTTCAAATGTAAACCGAAATTATTTTACAATAAATATATTTGTTCTGAAAGCATATTTAAATATGTGAAAAGAAAATACTTTTATATTTGATTTTTAACTGAATTTTTATGAATAAAAGGAACCTCAGGACCTTAATTAGAAATCCCATTAGAAAAGAATAGCTAAAATCCATTTCTCTTGAAATTCTGTTAAATATTAGTGATTTCAAAGATGTTCATTCTTTAGGTATTATTTATGTTTGTGATTCGGTTATTTTTATTACTGAAGATTTCAGTATCTTTCTATTAGAATCCAATCATATACAGAAAATAGACTCAATAAACCATACAATTCCTTTACTCATCATTCTATATTTCGTCCTGATGAGAGGACTTCAGGAAGCGACACTTTGTATAACTTATCATTCTCTCAAAAAACAAAAACAAAATTAAGAAAAGAGCTATCAAAAGAACACTTCAGAGATAGTTCGTTTGAAATCGAAAATTATGATTCAATCATTTACTAAATATTTATTACTAGAGAAATTCATTCATTGTCTGTTTGATGATAACGTAAATTGGTAACATAAGTTGGTAACATAAATAACAAATAAAAACTTTTAATATGTTCAAGCTTACTCAAAAAATTTAGCTTCAATGGGGAATTAGAGCTACCATTTTTATTCTTACACAGATGTTTTTTAAACATTGACGACTAATGTTATAAAGTAAAATTAAATCTAGAAATAGGTAATAAATAAGATTTGAGAATTTTTCAAACAATGTAAATGCATTGATAAAATTAGAAAAAAAAAATTTCAGAGATCTTCCGAGTTCTTCAGTATTGATTAATTTTATTTTTTTTTCCTTCAGGTGCACCATTGGAGGTAAGCATTAAAACAATTTATTTTTCATTGAATTTTCAAAAACGACTATAAAACCTAAATAATAATAAAAGTATGAACAAAACCTTCTTTACTTGTTTTATATCTTCCCTTTAGCATTCTTTCCCTTTTCCTAATTTTTTTTTATTACACAATTCCACCCAATACGTTCACTAAATCGCATTCTCTCCCCCCCCCCCAAAAAAAAAATGAATTAAAGAAACTATTTATTTCTGTTCTTGTAAACCGATAGAGAGTAAATTGAAGTAATCCATATTCTAATCGTCAGGATTTAAGTATTTTTACTCAAGTGTTCTGGTAACTGGTAATCTGTAAACCAATCTATGGGTAATATTGGTATGTAAACGTTTTAGAATCATTGGTTTTTCTGATCAATATTCGATGAAAGTAGAAAGAAGAAAATAGTATTGTATTTACATCTCATATTACGAGTGTTTTCATCCTCAGATCACTATTTATGTCGTAAGCGAATTGGGAAATCCGACTCTTTTTAAAGGTCGCCGTCCTTTTGCAAAGAACCTGGCAAATTGAAAAATTATCTTCTATTTTCTATTCAACCTAACATTTCTTAGGCTTTTTGCAATCAGCCAACACAGCTTTAGGCTGTTAAGAAAGTCAGTCTGCATGATCAGTTATGCAGGTTCATTGCAATCAGACTTCTCTGCATCAGGCTTCATTGGCTTTCATTCAAATGAGTTTGCACGATCTTTAAATAGACAACCTAACCTTCATCTGGCTAACTGCGATCTTATGATAACAATAAGCACCGCAGCTTGCAGTCAGTTTCCGCGACTCGCACTGTTCCTAGCCGAGGAAACAGAGCAGTCTGTTGCAAGGGTGAAAATTTTGACATGAACTAATTAGGAATTATTTAAAGAATAGAAATAAAAAATACAAAACTATGTAAGTAAGTTATATAGTGTTAAATCTGGAGTTCCACAAGATTCAAACTTGGGACCGTTATTATTTAACATTTATATGAATTCCTTAAGCAATTACATTGACCATTCAAAAATTTATATATAAGCGGACTTATTTTCACTGAAGATAACGAACAATTAAACGCGTACAACAAACTGCAGATAGATATAAATAATGTAAATAAATGGGCGATGAATAATCATATGACCATAAATTTAAAAAAAAAACACCAAGATTATGATAATGAAAAATATAAATAAAGTTATTCAAAAAAATATATATCTTGCATACATAATATTACGTGTAAAAATATAGAAAATATCTATCCGATTAATAATCGATTATCAATGCAACTGCGAAAAAATTGAATATATCAATCAACAAAACTATTTAGGAATTTATATTGATGAAAAATTTTCGTGGAATGTACAATATCAACATAGTATTTAAAAAATTAAATTCACTTACATATTTATTCTATAATTTGAAAGAAATAATTCCTTTTAAACAAAAGTTTATTATTTTTAAATCCTTAGTAGATTCAATCTTGAACTATGGTCTGGATTGCTGGATCGTTATGAATAGGAAGCAAATTGAAAATATCAACAAGATTTTTTTTTAAATAATAAGTAATGTTTTTGTAGATTTTAATAAAAAAGGTGGAGATGAAAAAAATCTTATTAGAAAAAAATTTAAAATATTAACAATAGAAGAAAAATTCATATAAGGTATCTGAAGATAATATGGCCACCTTAATTTGAATTTTTTTTTTCATGATTATGGTAATGACTAAAAAAAAAATGAATGAATAATGAACTTTGGCTCTTTAGGCGTATGTAAAAAAATATTTCAAGATTTTTTTTAAAACCCAAAGGTTCTGTTTTTCAATCTTTGAAAAAGCTTGCACTGTGCTTATGAAGGTAATATGGCCAAATTCAAAAATATCTCTTTATTTTAGGAAAATATTTTTTTGTTAATGATTAATAATTTTGGGTTGAAAGTAAATGTGTCTTGATTTCATTAAAATTTTCACACAGATAATTATTAACTTTCCAGGGGCCTACAACAAAAATTATTTCAAAGTTACAATTTAGATCATCTGTGTATCCACAGAGTTAGAAAAAAAAAATCATTAAATGATCAAAGCTTATGGAATATAAAAAATATCAATCGTGGGTATATGTGTAGCAAATAAATACAGATTTATCGTCTTTTATGAGTCCAATACATTCCTCGTTTTGGTAATATCGCCTACTGTGGGCATTTTACCTGATTACAGCCCATCTCGAAAAATCTCTTAATTATCAGTTTAATTAAAGAAGTATTGGGTGTCTGGAACGAGCTTCGAATAACTACAGCATGTGATATATGAACAATAATCATCAATTGCATGCAAGGAAATAAAAAACAACAACAACAATAATATTATAATAACAACAATATTATAACAAATTCTCGATTCGTTGTCAAAACTCAAATGACGGGGTTCCCTGGGCTCTGTGACTTTTACACTTCTCTTTAAAATTATACTAAAAACAATGGAATTGTTTAAATTTATGTATTTTCTCTTTATAAATAAATCGCACTATTTTTATTTATCATTACAACTATAGAAACGAGTAAGTAGAAATATAATATTTTCATTTCAAAATATAAATTAATAAAAACAAAGTCTCTAATTTACACGAATGTATTTAGCAAGATAAAAAATATATCATTACAATAAAATAATCTCTGTTTACTATAGTAAAGTCAACTTTATAACTTTATTTATAATACTGATATTAAAGGTCGTTATTATATTATGATATTATAAATGCAATGCTGTTAGATATAAATTAACTAATTACATTTTGAAATTATCTTTTTGTATGTAAATAGATTAATAAAATTTAACTTAGTAATCAAGATTAAAAAGTGAAACAGCAAAAAATTCTTTACTGTTTTTGATATTTTTACCAATAGGCATACCATCATATTGTGACTGGAAGTTTCGTGTAACCTTTCTTTCAGAAAGTTTCTTGTCCTTAATAAGACATTTATCTAGAGATGAGGATTTCCTTAGCGAAATCACACTATAAATTTATTGGTGTCCGGAAATTTGTTCGAAAGAAATTTGTTCGACGGTAATTTGTTCGAACGGTAATTTGTTCGAACGGAAATTTTTTCGAATCGAACATTCCTGTAGAAGTTACGAATTCCTTTGAAGCTCTGATAGATAATGAAGTATTGCCAGAAGTTGCACAGCAAGTGGTTGACTACTTCGAAGACACGTGGATTGGTCGCCCAGATCGCCGAAATCGACGTCGTCAACCATGTTTTCCCATCACTATGTGGAACTGCTTTGAATCCGTGGTACCAAAATAGAGGGAATAACTCTATTACTCAATGACTCAAAAAGAGGGATGGCATCGCGAGTTTCAGGGGCAAATTGGGGCAGAGCATCCGACAATTTGGAAGTTTATCGGCCCATTCATTATCAGCAGAGCATAAATTATATGCGAATAGAACAACTAATTGCAGGTCAAGGTGTGCAAAATGGAAGAAAGAAGTAAAAGGACAGCGCGGCGCGGTTATTAAATGTTGTAAATAGATATGTAGCGGGATGTGATATTGTTACTTATCTGCGAGGCGTTGCCCACAATATTTCGTATTAAAATTTATTGGATGTATATGTATCTGTAAAATAAAATACTTCATTATATAAAATTTCATTACTGATCTTCTCTTTCGAATATTTTTCCTTTAGAACATTTTTCCATTCAAACAAATTACCGTTCGAACAAATTTCTTTCGAACAAATTTCCGGAATCCAAATTTATTGGTTCGTAAATAAATAAATTCAATCACCAATACGAAGACAAAATTTAGAAGAGACTATAATTGGTGATACTTTCAATAGCAAATATTAATAATTATCTTAAGATTTAGATAAATATATGGTTTTATTTTTACAAGTAAATCCTTTGGGGGATTGAAACTTTTACATTTTTCAAATCAGATTCATTTGAACCATATTTAATAATGAAAAATATTTGAGGTATAAAATCAATGCTTACAATTAATCATCTTTTTAAAAATCATTTTGATTAGCAGTTTACAAAATAGTTCGAATTAAAATATTTCTTAAATTATATACTGGAGTAAGTAAAATTCGTAAATCTTAAAATGAAAACTAATTATATAAAATAGACATTTAAAGTTATTATATAAAGTAAGGAAACTAATTTTTGAAGAAAGAGGATTAAAACAAAACAATAAATTCCATTACCTGAATCTTTATTTATTTATTTTCTTATTTCAATTCTTTTACTCAATTAGCGTGTAAGTAACTTAGAATATTACATTCACTTTAGATTGTAAGCATTTTTAAATATTTTTATTAGAAGTAACATTAGAAATTATCCTGGACTGAAATTTGACGTCTTCAACCATAATTCTCATTTAATTCTCTTACATTACATTATTTCCTTTTTTATTATTCTGGTTCTGTGAACGTAATTTATAATGTACCTAAATAAAAGCAAAACTACAACTTAAATTTAAGGAAACTAGTTTTTGAAGAAAGAGGGTTAAAACAAAGCAAGAAATTCCATGACCTGAATCGCTATTTATTTATTTTCTTATTTCAATTTTTTTACTCAATTAGCCTGTAAGTAATGTAGAATATTATATTCGCCTTAGATTGAAATTAAATATTTCTGAAATGTATTTAGCTATAGTAAAATGTTACATTTATTTTTATTATATACTTCAAATGTAACATCAACATATTTCTTAGGCCAATATTTCGATTTTTTTTAACAAAAATCTTTTTCAAGGGATATTAGGCCTACATAGAATAGAAAAACTACCTTTCTCTTTCTAACAATCAATAATATAATAAAATGAATCAAAATTAAACGTGAAAAACAATCAAAACGTGAAAACATCCAAAAACAACAAATAAATTACAACTACAAAACAACACAAATAATAAGGAAAACACTACAAATCAAACAATTTCAACAATAAACAAAACAATAATATAAACCAAAACATGAACAAACAACCAAAAGATAAATAAACTTACAGTAATATATACTTATCTTAACGATATTATAAATCCATTCAAGACAAATATATTCTTGTATACTTCTTCTCTATCACAATATTTCGAATTGTTTTCTCGACTATTCTTAAAATGTATCAAGGGAATACATTATTCCTCTTTTCACAATTTTTTTTAAAAACAAAAAATAACTTTTTCCAAAATTTTATTTTAATAATATTAATTTATGATACAAATGCATCAATGACATTTCTCTAATTTCTAAAACAAAATGATATTTTATTAATTGTTTTTTTAAGTTATTTTCTGTTTTTTAAATATTTTTTAAAAATCCTTAAGGAGCTATATGATACCTTAAGGGATTTGTCCTTATGAATACATTCATTGGAGTTTCTGTAGCATGATTCCATGAGAATTCTGTCCTTTTCATCATTTGTGTACTATCTTGACTGTTGGGATTATGTTTTGATTCTATGGCATGGCAAGCCCACTCCGATAAATTTGGTTGATTTTTCTCGTATGCACGTACGTGTTCTGATGGCCTTTCTTTCATGGTTCCACCTGAATTTCCATAATAAATTTTATTACAATTCCTGCATTGGAGTTCATATATAATACCCATTTTTAGAAGATCT
>JAFIDM010018739.1:0-17715 GCA_023159025.1 Thereuonema tuberculata
ATTCCTGGCCAACAGCATTAATAGAAGTAACGGGCATTTTTTTTTTTTCCCTCACTTTAATACATTAAATACTCCGAACCCACATCGGTTAAAAAGAACATAATAATTCTGCTTTGGTTACTGTAACTGGAGACTTGAGTGGTTGAAAAGTTACTCTCTCCTGTACGGTTGACCTTTCTATTGTAACGTATAATCCTAGAGACTTTCGAAGTATTTTAATATTGAAATGTTGATAACAAAAATCTGTCCTGAACCTCGTCTTTAATATTCTTCTTCCTCATTGCTTTGGTATGACTGTTCAAAAAAAAAAAAAATATATAAACTGACTAAAGCAGCCCTTTCTGCTCAGGTAGCAGAAAATAACCTTCTAAGTATGTTATTATTTCATGTTCGTTCTGAAAAAATATAGATAATTTAAGTTTTACTAATTTTTAGGTAGTTGAAAGTTTTTTTTTTTTTTTTTAAAGCAGTTATACAGTTATCTAAATAATTACATTTAAAAACACAATATTATAACAGTTGAAAATAATATTCTCTGCATATTCTAAATTTACAGCAAATATGTTAATTCAAATGCCAAGTTTTTTAATATTAACAATGTTAGTGTTGAATATACAAGAAACATTGCTTATAAAATAATGTACATACAATAAACATTGTATTTAAAAATTTAAGCCTTTATCTTAATGTTGCTTCATTAATACATAACAGTATAGTGAATTTTTTTCTTTAAATTTTAATTATATTATGTAATATTATACAGTATTTATGTAAGATTTGTATATATATATTTTATTTTTATTTTTGCAATCGTCATTTTGTTCCACATTATATTAATTTAATTCAGTAAATTTCAACAATTGAGATGCAACTGTCTGAAATGATTGGTGTCAATTATCTATTTCATATTCTGATTGAATTTTATATCATTTATATACTTGTTGTAATTTTATAATTTTGATGTTGGATCTCCATTAAAATAACTTAAAAATAAAAATAACCAGAATGTTTTGTGTATTAGCTTGTAGAATCATTAAAAAAACTGAGAATAATATTTTCAGGTATATAACATTAAATTAAAAAAAAAATAACTCATCAGTTACAAAATTTAATTTCTAATTAAGGCTTTAATCATATTTATTCTGTGATTAAAGATAGACTGTATGCTTTAAGAGAAATATGAAAATTGTGTGAACAAAATACCAAAATGGCCCAAATTTAAAATTGAGTGGGTTAACTGAAGATTACTGTTTTTGAGGAAAAGCTGGAAAACAATATATATTGTAAATAAAAGATTTAACGTGCCACAAAATAATCAAAAAGCATAAAGAAATGACACAAGAAATAAAATTATCTGAGCTTTCATCGATGAGAGGGCCTGGCTGAAGAGTCCACAAAAAGGACGAAACGACCGTCCCAGACTATGACCGATGAAAGCTCAGATAATTTTATTTCTTGTGTCATTTCTTTATGGTTTTTGAATATATATTGTAATAAGATTCAAATTTAAAGTAAAAAAAAAAAATACTGTAGCTAATAGGCTTAAAAACAAAGTGCAAAGTGTATTCAAAATAGATATTAACTTCATCTAGTCAAATAACCTCTAGATTAGTTGCTGATTAAGTAACGAGTTTGGTCGGGAGCAGCATTCGGTAGAATATCATCTAAATTCTATTAAGAAAAAAAAAAACAACACTTATTTGTACAGTTGCATTATTATTATTATTATAAATGACCTGTGCATCCTTTTTGCTTGTAACACTCTCTTATTAGTTATTTACGTAGTTTTTACAGTAGATATCCATAAAGATATTTAGATCGTTCAGTTTCTTTTAAGAATTGAATCAGAATTATATATTATTATGTTTTTGAATATTATTTATCAATATAGTTTTGTAATCGTGTGGTTTGCAAAAAATGTTTATCACAAATATAACTATTAGTTATAGCGACTTTGTTATTCTGTTGATATGGGAAATAAAAAAATGCGCTTATTGAAATAATTATCACTTTTACGTGATCATATTCCAGTAACTGACTGTTTTTTTTTTTTGGGGGGGGGGGGGGGAGACCCACCTGATTACACATATTTACAGGTTAAACAGAAATGTTATTATTACACTTTTATAAACATTTTCACAAATATTGATCACAATTATTGATTTTCACAATTAATAAACAAAAGCGTTTTCTTTGAATTCTGTTTTCACTACCCCAGAATTTCTTTGAATTCTGTTTTTATGTGTAAATAAGGTTGGGTGTATTTGAAATATCAATATTTGTTGAGATGCTTAGGATTTCGTTTTGAATCGGCTACTTCAGGATTTTTAGGATTTTTTTTTTATATATATATACATATATTTCATCAATGATTAATTTGTAAATTTTTACATTATAAACTTATTTACTCCATTTTCCATTTTTTATAAAAAATTTTGAACTAAAAAATTATTTCATAAATCTTTACATTATAAAGCTTATTTAATAAATTTTCATTTTAATGTAATTTTTTTTCTTGAATTTATCTTTCTAGTTGGTCATATTTAGAAAACAGTTATCTGTTTAAATAATAGGAAAAAAATAATAATAATTCCTAATAAGTTTTAAAAAAAAAATTGTTTGTGTTTGTGTGTGTGTGTGGTTTTTTTTTTCTATTAATTTGCTTTCTATGTGATAAGTAAAGTATAAAGTCTATGGCTAATCAATATAGCATGAAAAATCGTCAAACTGCATAACTTAATAGCAAACAAATAGAGTTTTAAAACTTTCTAATTGCAATCCACAATAAAAAATAAATTGCAAAAACATTAACAGTAAGATTTCCTTAAAAACAAACAAACAAACAATTTGTTTCCTTAGCAGCGGATAAATTCTAAATACACTTTCATGAGCTATTCTATATTTTATAAACATTTAATTGAGTTTTTACTGTTAATCACAGTTTTTGATTTTTAAATGAATTCAAGACATTTGCTTTGTAGATATCAATTTAGAATGTAGAAGGAATTTTATTTGTCTAGTAGAAGTCATTTTATATTCGTTTGACTATTTTACTCTTAAAAACTGTTAGTTAATAAAAAAAATAGCAATGATATTACAGTAATGTTTTATGCTCATTTAATTGTAATATTGAAATTACGAAGATAACTTTAGTTAGTTGCCATGGGTCAAAAAAATCAAAATTGTTAACAATATTCTCGAAGTAATGCATCAAACAATGATAGTTTATTGACAATACAATGAAAAGCATACTCGCACATGAATAAGGAATCACTGATCTATTATCAATTGATAGTTTATTGTTACCAAATTCATTTTAAGTTAATTCGACGAGATATTAACCATTGCAAAATGACAGCTGCGAAAGAAAATCGATTTCAAACTATAAAAAGATTGAGGACACATTTAAAATGACTATATATGAATTACTTTATTCAAAGCAAAAAAAATATATAAATTAAATTCATTCAAAAAAGAAAAATATTAAGTTTTTGCCTTAGAGATACAATCCTCTCTGTGGCGTTCTGAAATGAATTGCATTATGATATTATGGTATAGTGATATCATTTATTTATTTATTTAACCATAAAATAATTATTCAGTATATTGAAAGTAAGCTCATCTATTAAGTGAAAACGTAAATATATTTAAGAAATGAATTATTAATTTGCAGCTCTTAATAGATTCTTAAGACTTCATGAACATATTTCATTTCATTTCAAGTGTAATTTCAATATTATTTGAAGGTGTTTTGAATGCTTTTTACATACGCATTATGATATATCGTACCCATTACATATTTATTTGTAATATAGCCTGTGTTAATTCCTTATAGTCTAAAATCCCTTACAGTTTATATACGGTAGTTAAATGTTTCTGTCTCTTCCATACACTTTTAAAATCTTCAAAAGTATGTTAATTCAAGGAGACTTTAACAATTTATATACTTACATACAGTATATCATTCTAATTTGATATCTTTATTCGTTTTGAAATTGTTATTACTGTTGTAATACATAAAAGGTACACACAATCAATATTAAAATACGTGAAATCTACCAAGATGGATTCGTGAGTTTTTTACTTTTTTTATTTTGCTAAAAGATCATAAGTTTATCTCTCAAGTCCAGGTTGTATATTAATTTTTTAAATTGATAGTTTGCATACTTTATACGTTGTCATACATTACACATACTAAATTTCATCAAAGTAGGTGAAATTTTTATTAAAATCTTTAAACGATTAGTGCTTTTATAAATTGGTTGTTGTTTGAAATTTGTAGAATAACATTACTAATATTTGTAGCCGAGAGAAAAGAGTATTCTAAAATATGCCGAATACAAGCATAATTTAAGTTTTGCCTGAAAATGTAGGTAAACATTTAAAAAATGTGGTGAATCTGGCAATTTTCTTTTTATTCATTAATTTTGCATTGTGAGTTTAATTGTATTATTATTATTATTTGGAAGGAATACTAAATACCTTGTTAATACCTATGTAATATAATAAATTGAAGTACACATATGTTTGTTTTGACAAATTGACAAAATTGGAGTTTTTGAAAAAGGCTTGTCAGTGGTCCGTGGAAAATACGATTCTAATTTATAAAACTGTTTAATACTTACTTTAAATTTCGAAAAGTATTTACGATTAAAAAGTAGAGATTCCGTAAAAACGGAGGCATACGAGTGTAGACAGACCATTTTAAATCTTGCTTAAACCTTACAGCGTCTTTTGATAAAAACAGCTTCAAAGTCTGTTCTGATAGGAAATGCTTTTGACATGCCAGATGTTCTGTGAGGAAATCGTTCCAATCTTTCTGTTATGTTACAATTCAGCTTTAAAATTTTAACACGTTGAATTAGAAATATTAGTTTACTTAAGTTACATCTGTTTGGTTCGCTGGACTATTATTATTAAATGTCAGATACGCGAATGATTGCTTGTGTAACCTATACATGAAAGAACGCGGTGTTGCTCTGTGATGATAAATTTTTTTCAGTAAATTTTGCTCTGAACAATATAAATTTATTTAAAAAAAAAAAAAAAAAAAAAAAAAATAATTACTGTATTATTTTTATCAAGCAGGATTTCTTTAATTATTAATGTGCAATAATTTTTAAATGTAATATTTTAAATTTATTGCATTGCTTGTTAGGAAGTGATAAATATTTCTTGTAAATTATTCGTCTTGCTTTGTAGCAGTTGTGGTATCCACTGTTTTCTGTTCAGTTTTTATTTATTTGTTTTTTTTTTTTTATTTTAACAAACTATCTCCAGCCTTTGAAATAAGGATGTACATGTATCGTGTGGGTGCGCGCTCTTCTAATCGGCGCTGCATCGGAGGCAGTGTATTTCGAGGGTGGGTTATAATACACAGGCGGCTTGTGCCATTGGTACAGGTAAGTTTGAGAGGAGGGTGGCGAGGAAGAATGGAAAGCTCTGCAGGCAGCTGGATCACAGGTGTATGTTGGCAGGATGCCAGGTCAGGCGGCCAGCCTGCCGGTGCATTGTCCATTGCAATGAGTCCTTCTGGCCGTGGAATGATAATTGTGATGCCAGCATTAATGGTATCCCGCCGCAGGCCTTTTCTTACTATCACAAGCCACGTCGTAAGGTACAAACGGGGCAGCATCCGTGGAGACCTTTCCCAGAAAGAACACGGGATTTGGGCATCGTTATTTTATTTCTACCGATCGTGTACACACAGACGCGGAACTCGTTAGAACACACGACTGTCAAACCAGAACTCAAGACAAGGATATACCAAACTGCTGTTTTCTGAATTTTTGGCAGCTTTATACATAAATATATAAAAAGACGCTTAAAAATTGCTTGGTGTTCGTGAAACGATTGATTTCGCTGAGCAAAATAACAGTATGAGAGAATTGTAGGCTTACAAACTGAATATAGGATTATAAATACGTTTTGTATTGCTTTGAAAGTTAGATGAGGTAAACTAAACATCAAAACATGCCGTGAATCTCATTCTGAAAGCTCTATAGTTATTTCAATTACAAAGGTTTGATTTTTGTCGTTTGGAAATATAAAAAAAAATATAAAAATATACGATCTTCAAGATAAAACTATTAAGTTACATGTATCATTGAGAAGACTTTTAGAGTCTTTAGTTCGTCTTGTAATCACGAAATCGAAGGACATTTATTTTGACTGTAACTAAAATAGTTTTTGATGTTTTGTTCATTTCTTGTAATAACTTCTTGAAGTACTGTAATTTACGGAGTTTAATTTTGTATATAGGGATTTATGTAGAAATGGAAGACAGTTTGTGATATTGTAAGGGATGTAATCTTGCCCTCATTTACCTACAATAAAGCCATTAGATTAATTTTTAAACTGTTTCAGATAGCAAAAATATTAGATGGGAGGAAGGAAATGGTGGAACTCTGGTCGTGGAAGCAAATTAAAAAAAAAAAAAAAATGTATAAACAAACTTAATGCGAAGTTTTATGTCAAAGTTAAAATTTATAGGGAATGAAAATTAAAATATTAAGAGAATTAATTTTTGGCGGTTTTTTTTTTTATAAAGCATTGAAAATTTTAGTGAATTTGATCTGCCTTTTAGTTGCGAGCTGCATTTTTTTTTTTTTTTTTTGAAGATAATCTAAAAAAATTCTCTTTAATAGTTAATTTTCTGATTATTTTTTCATTTTTTTTTTTTTTTTGTATCGTATGTGCACGGAACATAATTATGTAGTTCAGATATGTTATTGAAATCGAACAGTTCATGTTTCAATTGGCAATTCTTTCGATAAGCAGGATTTTGAAAAAAAAATAAAAAATAAGTCGTTTTTATATTTATTTTTTTTGTTATATATTTTCAGTCATTGCTCATTAAATATAAAGATTACGAAATGAAATGGAAAAAAAAAAAAAAAAAGTTAATTTGAGAATAACAATTCAATTCAAATTTCGAATTTAAAAATACCGTGCTTACCTCTTCTTCCTCCAAAATAAATAAATAAATAATAAAAAAAAATCACTGGGCCTCATTATACTGCTTTTCTTTCGAAAGGCCTCACTTTTTTTTTTCATTTCCGAATCATTTGATTTTTCATTGATGTCATTGATAGCTTTTGTAATTAGCAGACACTGTAAGATTTCTTCGTGATATTGAAAGTTCGCTATTGATGAAGAATCTGATTGCCATAAGACTGTAGGAACAGACTTTCTGAAAATAATGATTCATAATTGACAAGAACGTAAACAATTTTTGTGAAGGTTTTTGCTGAATACAAATATCCACTGTAAATAACTTATGCCAAGTATTTGCTCCATATATATGAAGAACTACTTGCGTCGTGACGATTGCGATTAGTCGTTACTTATGATTGTGTAAATTGAGAATCGTAAGAAATTAGATATTGTTTTTATTAAGGAATATATATATATATATATAAAAAAAAAAACAAAAAAAAAAACAACATAGTACAAAGCTAACTGATCACCGAATTTACAATTACAAATCTTTGTATTATATATAATTATTGTGAATATATACATCATATTATACATTTTATTGTAATGATATTTATTGTAATTATTTTAATTTTCTTTTGTATAACTGTATTATATTAATTTTTATATAATGTTCTCTGACTTACTAATGTTATATATTTACTAATGTTATATTTTATGAATTATTGTATTTATTACCTCAGCACCTGCAATACAGGTTTACATAAAACCTAGCAGGACTGTAATTTTGAATTTAGAAATAAATAAATAGATAAATAACATAAATAAATAAATAATTCCTACTAAATGCTGTCAATTCCAGTCGTTTTATTGTAAATTTTCCATATACCAAAATTGAATCTGCAAAATTATTTAAAAAGTAAAAGTCAGAATTATTTAAACTCTTTACAGCATCTGTAGATAAAGTTGTTTTTTTATTTATTTATTTATTTTTTTTATATCTTGTTATAAACAAAATGTTTGTGTTTAAGTAGGAAATACAATTATCAGTAGATTAATAAGTTGGAGTTGAAATTGCGTTAATTTTTAACATATTTCTTAATTATTTCCCCAACAGATGAATCAAATTCTGTCATTTATAATTAATTTAATGCTCAAACGTGAACTACACGGTAGACTATTAGTTAGCGTGCATTGTTGTTTTCGATAAAATATTGAAAGAATAATTTTTTGATTTTTTTTTTGGGGGGGGGGGTGTTCTCAGACCTTTGAAATTTCAACCTTACATTATATCACCCAATTTCATTACATTTATATTAGTAACAATACAATTAAAAGTTATATTCAAGCAGAAAATCATCGAAAATATGTAATTGGGGGATGAAGAGGACCTTTTTGCCTCTCTACCCACCCGGCGCCCTTGGCCCTGGGTCCCTAGAGGATTCTTAATACTTGATGGATGACATTCCTCGTGGCGAAAGTTGTCTCGTCTCGATGTCATCCTCTATATGGCTTCACCACGGCTCGTTCACAAAGAAACAAGATCTACGAGTTATCTGCGACATCCCCCCCCCCTCCAGAATGTAATCGGCCCTGCTCCTTCCCCGGCCCCCCCCCCCGCCCCCCCCCCCCCGGATCTTAAGAATGTTTAAGCTGGCAAAGGTTTTCACCTTTTTATCGATCAATCGAAACTCTAACCTCCACCTCTCCAACCTCATTGATTTTTGGTTAACAAGGTGTCACAGGAATATCCCTTAACCAGCCGTGAAACTGAACGGACAGTCACATGACTGTGTGTATATTTATTACTGTCAAATCGCTTTGCATTTGAAAACTACCAAAGCTAGAACCATGAAACTTGACACATCGTCAGCGACTTGATATAACAACATAGTTCATCTCGATCCATTATTTTCTGTGTGCGTTATGGTGTGATGGAATTTAGAGGAAATGGGCATTTTTTTTTTTTTTTTTTGTAGAATACGTCGGGAACTTGATAGTAGAAACCTAAAAAAAAAAAAAAAAAAATTATTAGCTCCATGAAGCCAAGCTTAGTAATAAGCAAATAAAATATGAGTCTATATGAAAAACCATATTAACAATATCATGGGCTATGTGCTAATATTTTTAATGTATATATATATATATATATATATATATATATATAAAGCCATATATATGGCTTTTTCTATAAAAAAAAATAAGATGCCGGTATTCATATAGTGTGTTCAGTATCTGTCTGTATAAATTTTTATATATTTCCCAGATTTTAGAAATAGCTGCCAGTACAAACAAAATAAGTTCTTGTATTTTATATTTTCTGTCAATTGCAGATTATAAATTCACCTAATTTGTTACTTATGTACATCACATCTCTTCACATAATAGGTAGTATAAAACACAGTGGCAGTGAAGTCTCTAGAAATGTGTAAAACAGCTTAGGATTAAAAAAAAAAAAAAGGTTTTTACTGAGATTGGTAACATTTCTGTAATTTTGATAACTGAATAAATTTAAAATGTATTTACAGGAACTCCCTATGTTTATCCCCCCTTCCCCCCCCAAAAAAAAACCCGGGTGAATCATATTCTTAAAGTAACATTCTGTTGATTTGCTGTTCAGTTATAGATAATCCCTGGTTAGGATTTCGAGTTAGAAAATTCCAAAGTAGAAATAATATTGAAAAAACGTTCCTTTTGTTTGAGACGCTGTATCTGCCATTTTGAGGTTAATCCAGCATAAAAAACCCGAGTCATTTAGGTGAATGAAGGCACGGGCAACAGATTTGTTTTCGAAAGTTTTGTCATTAACGTTGCCCACCCACGCTTTTTGTAATTCGTGACTACAAGTCCTGTAGATAGAATGGTTCGATTATCAGTGCAGCTAGTCAATTAACAACATTCGAGTGTTTGTTGGGTTTAGGCGAAGTGTGTCATTGGCCAAATGATAAAAATCTCACTCTGTTTTTCGATAGCAGTGGAATGCTAATTATTGGTGATAGATTTCACTCAGATTGAATAAGGCGAGTGCGAGGAGAGGAATGTCTGCTACTCTGAATTCTTTATAACTATTTTCGTAGTAGCTGACTCTACTATAAAGTATTTAGCATGCCTCTGTATCTTAATATTAATTTCATAACTTGAAATTACAAAATAAAAATATTCAAATATCCAGCTGAGCTTGCAGTCGCATATTTTATAAAATTTAGTTTTTTTTTTTTTTTTATTATTTGTTTATTTTTTCGTGTATATTTTATTACGGCATAGTTTATCTTTCATGAGGTGAGATGTGCACAATATATAAATACTAACAAAAAAAAAACCCTTTATACACATATATATTATTAAAAATATTAGCCCAGGGCAAAGGAAGCCATTAATACAGGAAGCGTTTCATTTATACTCATATTTTATTTGCTTATTCTACAGGTATTTTAAGCTTCGCTTTATGGAACCACTAATTTTTATAGGTCTCCAATAAGGAAAGTTCCCAAAGAATAAAAAAAAAAAATATTTTTTTTTTTTTAAATCAAGCTATTTTTATAGCTACTATTATTATATTTACTGAAATAAATAGTATATTTATACACTATCAAACAGTACATGAAATTTAAGTTATTTTATCCACTTTAAAAAATAAATAAAATGTGATTGATCAATGTACTTTATACTGTTTTATTAATGAAGCAAAACATAAAATTAGAAAATGATAGTTTGGCATTTATGATATTTTACAAATTCACCATTTTTATAAAGTTGCAACATTGTAGCATTCACAAAAACTTCCTAGACGAACTAGAAGCTTAAAAAACAAAATAGTTTTACAGTAGAACGCCCATTATCGGAACGAATTTATATCAGTATAATACATGATTTCTTTTTAATTACAATAGAATAGTAATAATTAACTAAAAGGAAATTTGTAATGAAAATTTTAAATTCAACACATCTGTCCTCATTAATACTTTTTTTTTGGTAAGCATCTGAGAACACTTTTTATATACTAAAAAAAAATTACAATCCATTCATATCATGTTATTAATAGCTCTGCAACGTATTTTTCTCACTCGCCAGGTGCGGTAGTGTCCCATTGCCAACTGACGAGAAAATTGCCAAATATTAGAACGTATTCAAAATAAGGCATCTGAAATTGTCAGTAATTTTGAATCTGGTTATTTGTTAATGAGAGTTTTGACTGAAAAAAAAAAACCAAAAAAAAAAAAACGGATGGACTTGCAATTCTACTTTCTTGAAAGCAATTCAGTATGACATTTCGGGCCAATTCGTTGTCTACCGACGGCTTTCCAAGCTGTGTCGATTTGTGATAAAGCATATTGATGAGGTACAATGCAACGCCATCTATAACGCCAACGTTGAATAGAACACGTGACAAGCAATATCTGTATATCAATCAAGGTGTAGTTTTCCTGTTTCTAATGCTATTTATTTATTCTTTCTATTTTATGTAAATTCTTTTACAGTTTTTAATATACTGTAAAGTCCTTTATTTTTTCAGAATTATTGTAAAAACGGTTCGAATTGTTTAATCAATAAATTTGAACTCCAATAATTAGCATTTCAACTTTTAAGAAGCAGTTTCGTAACGTTTTTATTTCAGTTTTAATAACGACCCAGATACTGCACTTTTAAGTTTTCACATCATAGTACTTTAGGCTGTTCTTTAACTAATAGCTTTAAAACACCAAGTTAATTTGGATGTATCAGCGTTAAAATCTCTTATTAACGTGTTCCTTTTTTAAACTATTACGCTAATCACGAGAAACAAAGAATAAGGAGTACAGCCTCCATGTTATCAATAAAGCGAAATACGTGTCAGTGAACTTTAGAAAAATGTATCAGATGACAACGTATGCCAAGGTCATTTGCCAAACCCTGAGTAGCGTTTCCGTTTTGAAGGGGTGAGACTGTTTTGGTCTGCAGTTGACGTCAGAATTCTCTTCCCCGACTCAATCTACAGTTTATTTGTAAACAAATGGCTTTCCTTAGATTTTCACTAGTTCTGATAACAGTATAGACTCTCGGGCGCACTTCAGTTTTAAAAATAAATATATTTCCTCGGAAATAACTATAGTTTCGCAATTTTCATTTAACCAATACAATTTTCGTATTGTGTTTTATAAGAAAACAAAGGAAGTTTTCTTATAATATTTTAGTTGATTTCTTGTTTAGAATGTATATTATATAAAATATTATTAAGATTTTTTTTTTGTTTTAAAAATAGGGAATTTTTCTTATTGTTTATTAGTTTTAACAGGAACTTTTTTTTAATCAAACGTATTTGTTACTCATATTACAGTAGGAACCAAAACGAAAAGTTAGAAAATATTCTCATAATGACAAACGTAAGGGTATAAAAAAAAAATCCATTTCAATTGATTAAATTAACTCGTTCTTCGAATTAATGAACAAATTAAAAAGTTGAAATCATGCTATAATATTAGTATTTTGAATGTAATTTCATATTGCTAGAAAATTCCCACTCATACTAATGGTCTTAGATTAAAGAAACAACTTGATGATTGCAAATATTAAAACTTCAGTATATTATTTTAATTACTATTATTCTGAAGATTGATATAAGTCGTCTCTTGCAAAGCGAAGGCTGTTTATCCCTTACTTTTTTATTAATTATTTGGGAGAAAATAATGATTAGGTAATACTGTGTGGATAGGCTTTTTTTTTTGTTGTTACTACGAAATGGTGGGTGGTGTTAAAACCGGAACTTGTTGAGCGCATATCAAGTGGTCTTTTGTGTTGCTATAGTGACCTCCTGTCCTACAAATGCCTGCTGTTGGGATGAGGTCTGTCTACTTAATCTATTGGTTAAGTAATTTTTTTTTTTTTTTTTTATAAGAAGCAGAAAGAAAGTTTATAAATGGACTTCAGAATTTGCATATATAAAGTTTTGATATTAGCTCTTTTTGCATTTTGTATAAATTTGAAACATCAGTTGATGGTGAATATTGTGAAGAAAGAAATTCTGACATTTATACGAATTGTTCTCTAAGTAATGCAAACACAATTACAATGTGAAAAATTTGCGCCTTCCTTTTTTTTCTTTTTTTTTTTTTTTGTATTTTATAATTTACTGAATTGTTAACTTAAATATTACCATTATTAGATTTTTAATGGAGACTGGATATCTTTTATTTTTTTATTCATTTAAATTTATTTTATTTATTTACTTATGACCTTCTATCCAGAAAATAGGATTGTTACGGTGATGTCAATTCTTACAATTCTATATTATTATTTTTTTTTTCTAAAAATAAACTAAGAAATATATATATAAGGGAAATATTTAAAGAAGTGACTGATAAATTATATTTAGTATAAATTCTGCTGTTAAAAATTCTATATTTTATTTGGATTTTTTTGTTTAATTCTGTGTATTTCATATTAAGTCATTTTTCTTATGTTTATTTTTGTTGTTCTTATTTTATTCTCGTTGAATGATAATCTAAATATATTTTACTTACAGTATCTCCATAAAATATACATATTTTGTAAATAATGTAATAATCAGTATTCTCATATGCTGACCTTCTGAATAGAATTAATTATAAAATAATTTTTTACCGTAAATTATTCTAATGCCTAATATTAATTTCGGAAAATTAACACTTCAGCGTCTACTTGGCAAAAACTACTTGACAGTTAATTTTTAAGGTACCTCTTATGCTTTTAATATTGTAAAAATATTTGTATTCAAAATTAATGATCTACAATATACCTAAAATCAGAAGCTTTTGATAGAAATTTGTCATTCCTATTGGGATTTCTGTATTTTGAAATAAAAAATTATTATTATTATTATTTACTTGTAATTCGGGTAAACATCTCCCTTTTCAAAGACTTTTGTAATTAAAGCTAATAACTTAAGTAAATTAAAATTCGTCACTTAAATTATTAATCATAAAAATTGTAAGAACTAGTTTAAAAGACATTGAAAGCCAGGACTATGTAACATTATTGAGAAATATTTAATAAAATAAAATCCACGTACAATCCTTTGCTGGTTTAGATGAAAGCGAGACTTTGATATTTTCATACAATTAATATATATATAATAGCCTGAATTAAAAATATAATTACTTTAAATAAAATTTCTATAATGAATTTCAATTTCTATAATTGAATATTAAATCTGTTGTGACAGATTTAAGTTAAATCATATTTATAGCAATATTTAAATCAGTGTAATTTGAAATGTAGGTTATGCAAGTATCCTTAAATATAAGTCTTGCAGATTGGTTTACTATACAATTATGAATAATTTATATAATTTGCAAATCTATTCATAAATAGAAAAATTAAAATGCAAATCTATTCATAAATAGAATTTGTTATCTTCACAAACACACAAAAAGGATTACAACTATAATACTATAAATAAAGTAGTATATTTTTAAATGCATTTTAATTGAAGTCTCAGAGTATCTAAAATATAGATCTTGCTTTCTTGAAACACATGGAAATTTAAAATTCCTTAGAGAATTGAGAAAAATAAAAGAATAAGGAAAATTAATTTTTTTATTTTATAGGGTATATCCCTTAATTTTTATTCCTGGAGGTTACTTAATTATATATTCCATGCAATCTTCTAAAAAAATTATTTTAATATTATAAAATATTATAATCTTATAAAATTAAAATAATATTTATTAAATATTGGTAAATTATTTATTAAATATTTTGAATAATCCTAATTATATTTCCTGAGCTGGAAATGATTCAGATATTTTTTTTTTTTTATGCTCAAAAGTTATGAAATAAAATGGACAAACACTTCTTTGACAACTCGATTTTCTTGTTACAAACTTCTCGTCTGATACTGTAATTTGTTTTTGTTTTTCCTGTATTGATTTGATAGTGGAATGGAACAATTATAGTTTTAACTGTTTTCATCAATGTTTATGCAGAGATGCGATTGCAATGTAGTCAAGGATGTAAAAAAAGAATATATACGTTAAAAAGAGCAAATTCTTTATATATTGCGTTTTTGTTTTTCTAAATTTTAATTTCGATTTTTCACACTAGTGCCGCTGATGAAGTGAAAACAAATTCGGCCGTGTTTTCACAGAAACAGTATTCTGAATTTTGTATTGGGATTTTTCAAATTTCAGATTACTGACCGGATTTATATATATATCAGAATTATGTATTCACCACTTTAAAAATTTATATTTTATTAACCAAATACCCAATTTTAATTTTCCTTTAGGATATTGGTCATTATTTTTTCACATTGTGCGATATTGTGATAAGAATTTTTTGGGATAAGATTAATAGGTGTTTGTTCTAAAGAATTAAAGAGTATCCAAGATTACAGCAAGAAAATAAACGATAATAGTAAATATGCAATTCATTAATGTCATACGAGACTCCACCATTTCATGTTTTTACAAAATGTTTTATGTTTTACTTTTTACGGGAGCAGCTGTGTCTGGATTTATAATGTGTGTGTGTCTGGAAATATTTTTTTTTTCTTCTATGAAGGCACGCTTGTCGTACAACATTTTGCGGTTTTGATAATTGTTGTGTGAAAATGTCGGTTTAACCAAATAACTCTAGTAGGATTGCACTGGCAGATTAAAGTGAACAGACCTAAATGATAAAGGTTCACCTAGTTTGTGGACTTAACATGCATTTTGAGTGGGACTGATATTTTTTTTTTTTTTTTTTTTTACAAACCAACATTATTTAGAATTTCTTTGAGAAGATAATTTGGGTTTGGGGAGGGCGAAGATGAACCAGCAAATTCTTTTGAACGTTTTACAGCAGGGCAATAAATTTGGTAAATTCCTATACCAAATGTTTGGGCAAAAGTATATGATGGAGTATTTTGGGAATTTGCAGAACATTGTTGCAATTTTGTATCGTCTTAGTACTTTACAGTGGCCGAAAATAGTGAAAATTCACTTGCAATATTTTCAAGCGGTTTCTGAATTTCAATTATCAATCATCTTTATGTGCTTAAGGCTAAATCTTTTTTAGCATTAACGAAAACATGATTTCTATTCAGTAGTAGTTGAAAAGATTGATTTTCTTTGTAAATAAATAAGTTTTCACGAAAACACTTACTGTCTATCGTTTATTAGTTCAGTCGAAATGGAATCGTCCAAAATCATCTGAATCAGGATCTGACGAATGGGTTAATTTGACCTAGAAGGATCCAGATATCTGTGTTTCTTGGAAACAAGAGTTTCCAAGAAGTGTGTGTGTTTTAGTGAGAACTTTAATGTTTTCTTCAGAAGATTTCATGATTATTTCTTCATTATTTCATCATCATTTCAACATTTCATTCATCTGTTGCACCCTGTGTAGCTCTAGCTGACAAATACCGAAACTCAGAAAACAAGAATCAACGGTTTAAAAAAGACAATGACCTTAATGCCGTATTTTTAGATTTATTATTTAAAATTGATTTTTTTTTTTTTTTTAATATATATCGATTCGATATCGTAATAAGCATCGTGCACATTTCACTTAACATTGTTGCGGCCTTAAGTTAATATCATTTGAATTGCAGCCTACCTTTTTAGTGGGCGTGGAGAGAATCGTGATGATTTAGCTGTGTCTAAAAATGTTTTTAGCGAATGCTTGGATGTTGAAGCAAATTCTTTTTCTTCTAATAAAAACAATATGCATTAATAGTGAGTGACTTGATATGATGGATAATGTTCTCATTAGTAGCATTCTCATGTTATGCAAATAGTAGGCGACTCAGATATCTCCTGAGTTAGCGAACATCCATGTATATATTGTTTTTCAAAAATAAAAAAAATAAAAAAATCACGAAGAAGAATATTGATTTCAGAAGGTGCTATAAAATAATATCAGTAAAGACGCACAATTCTTTTAACTGATTTAAACGTCGTTGGTGTAATAGTGATGAGTTTATGTACATTTAGATGTAAAATACTCGTCCCCTCCCACAAATGCAAATTCGACACGAGTAATGGTGACAATCCACACTTTCAGAACATCAGTACTATTTTGCGTGTCCTGTCACAACGTTGGATTGAATTAAGTGTTCTATTTTTCTAAGTAGGTCACGTTAGCAGATTTCTATCTTTTGTGTAACTATTACGAATACCTTAACTAGGGAGAGTTTCACGGAAACTCATGAAACACCCTCGTATACGAGTACATTATATGTGCCAGACCATTGCTATTTACTCTTTAATAAAAAATGATTAATTCAACTTTAACGTGTGGAATGAATATTTATCAAAACTCGAACTACAACTTGTTGTTCGATTTTTAATAAAAATTAGTATTACCATCATCTTGTTTTACTATAAACAAGAAATCTTAATTTCTTTTTTTATTATTTTCCCTAAGAAGAAATGAAACGCTTATGATCCTAAGAAAAATTGAAATAGATACAAGAAGTAGGCCTAATTTAGAAATTTTAGCCACATGCAACTTATGTCTAAATTCTGATGAAATCTGATAAAGCATTGATTAAAGCATTTTACAAAAATCCTTCCGTGAATTCTTAGCTGTCATAAAGAACTCTTAATAATTAGAACTATCAATTTTTTTTATTTTTATTTTTTTTTAAATCCACAAAATTCATTAAATTTCATAAAACTACAGTGCGTAAAAAAATTGTCAAATTCATTTTTTTACGCACTGTAGTGTTACGAAATTTAATGAATATAAAAAATATAATAATAAAAATAAAAAGAAGCACCTTAACATTTCAAATTCCAACGCCATCGGTAAATTTGGAAACATAAATATTCGAAC
>JAFIDM010018740.1:0-14736 GCA_023159025.1 Thereuonema tuberculata
CCTTAATTTGTTAATTATGTTTTATAATTTTATGAATTGTTGTTTTCTAATATATTTGATAATTTTCTTTATTTGCTGACAAAGTTCTGGCTTGTCAACATATCAATATAGTTGATAGGTGTATGATATAAGCCTAATTGGTAGGTGTATAAGAACAAAGCGATCGTAAAGTAGTTTCTTATTCCACCAACAGATGACAGGAAATGCACGCACACACACACACACACATACATACTTACATACATATACAGACAAAAAAAAAAAGAAGAAAATGCAATCTTTTCCTGGCACCTACAATCAGTGTTAGAAAAGCAATCTGTCTATAGTGCTCTGGTTACAACGTTTAATATACAGTTCAACCGCGATATCTTAACGATTGGAGGAAACTCCACATAATTATGACGTGAGTAGTAATATATACACTTGAGGGCTACTAAAAAACAAGGGTCTAGGACACTTTTGACCTTGAAACGTCCGTTTTGTCCTTAAAAACAAGGGTCTTGGACACTTTTGACCTTGAAACGTCCGTTTTGTCCTTAAAAACAAGGATCTAGGACAGTTTTGGCCTTGAAACATCCGTTTTGTCTTTGAGGAGGACGATCTATAAGGAGCGGAAGAGTTTGGGAAAAGTTTTAGTACGCTTCGGGAATTATTGTTTGTATTAAAAACAGAGATAGACATTGTTTTTTGAGAGTGATTTTTCGTATCCGTTGAGTAGAATGTTTTGTTCGCAACGTCGAGTGATAGATTTCATGAACAAACCAAATTGTTTGGTGTCTATAGATAGAGATTTTTTGAGATCTTATTTAGGAATGATCTTATAGTTTAAGTGGTTAAAACGCAGATATATTGAATCAGCTGGAGAGTTGATTCAATAGATCTGAGATTCCAGGGTTCGAAACCGGGATAAGATTATTCTTTTTTTTTTCTTATTTTGTTTTTGTTTGTCCTATTATTCAATTTTATTTTATTTTTTAAAAGGAAAATAAAACCGAGATTAAAACGACAAAAAAATTTTTTTATTTGAAATTCCAGGGTTCGAAACCAGGATTCTTATTTTTGTTCTCTATAAGCTTATTATTTAATTTTTAAAAGAAGGAAAACAGAGACAGAATTTTTTGAAAACAATACAAATTATATTTTATTTTACGAATATACAGAAAATGGTTACATGATATTTCAATTACGATTTAGATAAGAGAGAGGTGCAGCATTGACGACAACGATGCTCAGAGGATACTCGTTCTGGATGATGTTTGGAGATAGGAAACAATCGTTTGTGCACTAGCTCCTTGACCAGAGCATCGTTGAATGTTTTGTCCGATGTAAAATGTGACACTAAATTGTTCATGGATTGTCCAAGACATCGGGCCATGGCATAAAGAAGACAGTATTCCCCGCAAACTGTTGAGAACGGTCCTTGTAACGTAACGGTGTTGGACCGAATGAATCTTGAATTCTGCCGAAGAAATCGTCGCACATAAGGGTTGCACGGGGGTAGTCCGTAGGAATCGAAGTATTCTCCTAGGCGATGCTCGAAGTCGAAGAAAATACAAATCCAATGACTGCCAGGTTCTGTATGTTTATCCAAGTTGACGACGAACAGTTGTTTAGTGGCACGTTGGGGTAGTTTATTGCAGGGGAAAACACCACCAAAATATTTCTGCGTTTTGGGATGGGAAGAGAGACGTTGGAAAATTTCGAGTGTGTTCATGATTAGTCGAGGAGAATGTTGCGAGCTGCATCAATTTCGAGAATTTTTTGAAATTCTGCATATACAATCACATTCACTGTTTTGGGGAGCGCCTTTTGAAACGTTAGGTTGATTCGCACTGTGCCTTGATGAATGAGTTGCAGATGGTCCTCATTGGCCAGATTGTCCGGGCTAAGATCAAATGCAAATAAAGTATTCCCTTGGGCGTAATGTTTATAACTGAGTGAGAAGTCTTCGTTGGAGAGAAACTTATTGGTAATGGTATGAAGTGAGAGGTAACTGCGAACGTAAGTGTTTTTCTCGAAGTCAGGCTTCAGAGGGTGATGGGGGACATTCTTTCCGTCGATGGAAATATTAATGTTGTTGATATGAAAATGATGAAAGTTGAAAGGATTTTCTTTGAATGATCCATTGAACGATGTATTATCAACGAGTCCGACAATGACTCTCTTCGGAATTTGTCCGATGAAGGCGTTGTCAATGGAACCCTGTAAGTTGCCCTGGGGTAGAGAAAAGACTTTGCATTCTACACGATTAAGGGGATATTTGGCTGTGGTGTCGAGTAAAGTTTTCGAATGAGAAATGAGAACACTGGGTGAAATTTTAAGTTTTCTAACGAACATAGAGGCATGTTCGATATGGATTTTGTAGGAAGGAGCATCTTCGGGAGAGAGTAGACAGAACGAATTTTTGTTTCGAATCATTCGAATGCGAAGATCTACATTATTGAGTAAGGCGAGTTTCTGCTGGAATAAATCGCAATGGAGACGTCCCAATAGATCGACTGTTTTACCTTCTTTGAAGAGTTCGTATCGCTTTTTCAGTCCCTCGTTTGTGCTGGTGGCAGGATCAAGTTCATTAAAGGTACCTGGACTGTCCTGGTACCAACCCGAAGCAGTTAGTTGCGAATCTTTTACATCTTGACCAAAATTCAAAAAAGTTTCAAAGTAAGCTCTATAACTGTAGCAATTATCGGAGTTCGAAACGAGTTTATCATTTAGATAGACATCAATTTGACTGAAAAGGGAATGAAGAATGAGGTTGGCAACACTTACTTTGTCAGCAGCTGCAATCGCTTCATTGTTGGCTCCTTTGACAATTCGAATTTGTAGGTAAGAAGAGTTTGCGAAAGATCCAAGTATTCCTCAGTTGCACCATTCACTAGAAATTCGATCGGAGCGCTGTCACTCAGCGACGAGATGGGATAGAATTCGCTATCTAAAGTATTATCGATAGAAATTGTTGTGGGTGGTACAGCAAAGAGGTCTAATTGATTGTGAAAACATTCGCAGCTCTTTGGATGGGGAAATTGTCCGGAGGATGCCATTACGCTAGCGACTGAAAAATGTCTCCTTCTGGCTTTTGATGACGATGATATCTGCGCATCTTATGTTTCCTAGAGGGAGTTACTGCATTTCCACCACTGCGTTTCCGTTTCCTTTTTCCGGTTCCTCGTTGAAACGCTGCAGACGAAAGAATGTCATCGACAGTTTCACGAAATCTCGTTTTTGCGGCTTCTTTAAAGGGCGTTCCCTGTTCGATATCGTCTAAAAGTCGAGTTCCACCACGCAAGGCCGATCGTCCTGCAGTGATGGCTATTTGTTTGAGGAATGGTTGAACCCATCGTGACAAGGAAGAGAACAGGCCTCCTAACCCGTGGCCACGTTGATATCGACGTCCGATAAACACTGGTATTTCGCCACGACCTGCTTGGTTTGCATAATATTGATCGCATTTTAAAGGGTCGCAGTAATAGGGAGTGGGGAGACGACGGACCATGGTTTTTTTTTAGCGAATAGAACGAAAATGCAATTGCACTATCACTCGTCCTCTCTCAAAGGGGATTGCAAGTCCTGCATCATCGCGCAGATGAATAGAAATAGTTTCGAAAGAATGACGTAGTAGAGGTCGATAATAGAGATTGGTGTAGGATTCTGTGATGAGATCTCCGTCATTGCCTCGAACTTGGACCATGCGTAGTAGTGGAGCCATTGTGTCCCCGACAACGCTGCTTTCCACAATATCCGAATAAATATAGATACTATAAAATCCTCCGTACAGATCGAGGACTGAGAGTGCTTCTTTGGTTTGGTAGAATTCTTGTTCTCCTCCAAAACCTAAGATACCCGAAAGATGTTTCGAGAGGCGCAAATGATAGTTTCCCGATATGTGTACAGTGACTTTGCGAGAAAGAGAATTGTAAGAAATGCGAATTCCTGTTTCCTCATTGTAACGATGCTCGATAACATCGTTAACAATTTTAGTAAACTGCTCCGGATCCGAATAATGACCGGGTGCAATACTTAAAACACTAGTCTCGGGAGGGTTGACGGGATCGATGTTGACTTTAAGATAAAAAGAGTGAATCGAACTCGTATCGATGTTCGTCGATTTAGGAGGCTGTATACCTCCAACAGTCTCTCGAATAGTGACGAGTCTAAGAGAGGGATCTAATAAGTCTCGTTGGGATTCTAGTACACTGATGTCAAATCCTAAAATTTCAGCCAATGATTCTGGCAAAGTGACTTCCGAATTTCGAGGGATGGAGAGGAGGGCAGTTTGGGTAGCATCATTGTAGATGAATGTAACGTATTGCGAGAGTTGTTGAAATGTATGATTGGCAATCACTCGTTGAAAAGTATTAATCATGCCTTGCGTGCTCCTATAGTTTCATCTAAGAGGTAACTGGACTAAAACGGAGGGATTTTTGGTGATCGTAAAATTTCCTCCGAGCTCCGAAACATTGTGCCATGTATGAGGATACTGAATTTCAGTGATTGCACATTCGTAACTATCATTCAGTTCTATTCGTTTTGGAAGTTTTGTAGTGAAAGAGGTAAGTGTATTGTCTGGGAAATAAAGAGCGCTGGAGTTACTCGGTAAAGTAATGTAAAAGTTATCCATACCTTGTGAGAGGTTGAAGAGACTTTGCATCAATCCAGCTATCAAATTCGGGGCTGTAGCCGAGCCATCGAACTAAGTATTGCTTCGTAGATCCCCGACCTCGTTCGTCTAGAATTTTCTCCACGGGGTAATGAGAGTGATATGGTTTGAGAACTGCCTGTAATTCTAACGGATAGAAGGTTCCTTCAATGATTTCTCCCTTATCATCACGTAGAATATAAACGGGAGGATTTCTTTTCACAACTCGATCGATTGTAAAAACCTCTTTTGACCAGTGGCCTGTATATCCTTTAGCAAAAGCTCTGCGTACACTGCTAACACGTACTCTGTCACCAGCTCGGAGGATCGATGAGGAAGAGGCGACGACGGCGGCGGGAGAATGATAGAGGTTTTTCCAAACTTGTGATTGGTTAGCCACGCTGACATCGTTGGGAGTCATTTTAATGCTGCGATGATACGTGTTGTTATACGCCTCTACTAGATCCTCTAAAACATCGATGTATCGATAACTTCCACTGTAATAAAAATATCTAAACATCGACGATTTTAAGGAGCGGTGAAAACGTTCCACAATGGCAGCTTTAGTTTCGGAATGAGTTGTGAAAAAATGAATGTCATATTCTTTTAAAAGATTCTGAAATTTACGGTTTAGAAATTCCTTACCTTTGTCTGTCTGTAGAAAATCTGGTATTCCCATTCTGCCTGATTCGAGAAGTGATCTAAAACCTTCTGTAACATGATTTGAACTTTTTGATTTTAAAGGAATGACGAAAGACTTTTTAGAAAATACATCGATAACTGTCAGTAGGAATTTATATCCGTCATTGTAACGACTGAGCGATGTGAGATCGACCAGATCACTCTGCCATTGCTGATGAGGACCTTCTACCATAATTCTATTTCTCGGGTAACGATATCGAACGGGACGAAAGAGAGTATACGTATCGACGGATTTCAGCCAATCTTTTACTTGTCCGATAGTGATATCGGGACGAATTTGTTTTGCAGCTCTGTATAATTTGACAATCCCTCCGAAAGAACCGTGTTGTTTCGGATCAAAGTAGATTTCACGAAGAAAAGTGTCAATATTATTTGAAATCTTCGTACGTTTTCCAAAGCTGTAAGACTTCTTCGAATGGGGGGGAGACATCGGCGGCCGATGCTGTTTTCGCTTTTTTCTTGCGACGGTGGGACGGCTCGACTTCGATATCGACAACTCCTCGAGGTCCCGATACGTCTAAACCTCTTAGTTTTTTACTGAGACGTGCCGATTTCATTTGGCGCATTATATCCTTCCACTCTTTCGCATTGCCGAAATAATCTTTTGGGACATTTAGATCGATTAGAATTTTTCTGAATTCTGGCCAACCTCTCGGTTTGGGATTGTCAAAACGTGCTGGTCGTGAAATATAGTTGATTAACTCCGCGATGTTAGTACCCGGAATTCTCCTGTTCTGAACAATTAGTTCACCACTCGATGGATGCAACTTCAGTTCACGGTGAGATTTCAACTGTTCGAATAATGCCTGTCCTTGGTTACGATAGTTTTTGGGGAGAATCATACGCAGTATACGGTCCCAGGATGGAGCGACTTCTTCCACTACATCTTCTTCTTCTTCATCCGTCGTCGTCATTGTCGTCTTACGGTCCGTTGCGCCCCCCCGGGGGCGCGTCTGCGGCGGCGGCGGGATGGACAATCTTCTGATTTTCCGTCGGAGGAGGATGATGGAGTTGTCGAAAGAATAGTCTATATTTCTGTTGTAAATCACCGATAAACTTCGATTTTACATCGTCCGGAAGGTTAGGATTAGTCAGTAATAGATCCAATTCGGACTGCAATGATTGTAGTTTTTGAAATAGGGGTTGATGTATATGAAATGTTTCAGACGGTGCCAATCTCTGTTGAACCATTTCCTCGGGTAAGACGATTAATTTTTTGAGTGTGTCCATTATCCACGTCCCAAGACTGAACCTAGTAAGCCTCCCAGGGCTGGAATTAAGAAAGGAAGGAATGCATCACCCGTCTGCACCAGTAGTCGTCTATGGCTCTGCACGCTCTGTTTCGGTTGTACTAGGGCTCTCAATGTCTTCTTGTATCGTTGGAGTTTACGTTTCTGACTGGGAGTGATCGAAACAGTTCCATTCAAAACGTTCTTGATGACTTCGCAAAGACAGCGTATGAAATCGTCCGATCCGTAACGGAGAACTCCTTTGAGTTGTGGAGGATTTAAGGATGGAAATGCTTGGAGTAACTGCCTGTATTTCATAAGACGGCGAGGCGTTCCTCTCCTCATGATGCTCTGATGACGAATGAGATGCTTCATCCTTCGGAATTATGGATCGAATAGATTGTGAGAGGGGTGTCGGGAAAAATTCCCGTACGAATGCGAAACGTATCTCGTGTTTCAGGTTTTAGATCGATGAATAAATATCCATACGGTTTACTCGTAGCGTCTTTGTAGGCTTCGAGGAAAAGTTTTTCGTTTTCGGGAAACACTTGTCTCGCGAAGTAAAGAATCTGTTTCCGGTCACGAATATTCCTAAATAAAATGAAGTAATGGGTATTTAACGATATTGTTCTATGCACTTTGTCCTGATAGAAAAGATTCTGCACTAAATAGATAACGCTGATGTTTTTATGATGACTGTATTTCGTGAATAATTGTTCAACAACTTCCTGGAATTTTGAAGATCCCATGAGATCGTCCAAAATCAGTAGCTTTCGTTGAAGGGTGTTTAGAGTCTGTAGTTTCGGGATTCCTTCGAAGAAGTGTACGAAACTCGAATATTCCGACATCCATGATTGATAAACACCGTAGTACCAAACAATTTTCTCGGGTGGTGGTTCAATTAAAATATCTCTGTAATACAAAAGTTTCTTGACCAGTTCGGTTTTACCGCAAGAGGTAGCTCCACCTATCAAACAAGTAAACGGATGTTTTAAACTGAACGTGTTCTTTTCCACAACTTCCATCGTTCTGTCTGCCTCCCAGACACATCGCATGATCTTTTAAAAAAATTCCTTTCTTATGAGTTAAGCATTTACAAATAAATAAGACTGGAGAGAGTAATTGATCAAACATTTTTTATTTAAACTTTGGATGAGGAAAAAAAAAGATATTACAAAATAATAAAACATATACGATCTTTAAAAAAGTTACATAGAATATTAAAAAATGATTAAATGTTTTTAAAACGGTATTACATGCTTTTTTTTATATATATATAAAAGTACATATGCATATAATTGCTTTTGTCTGATTTTTTTTCAAAATCCATAAGGAATTGTTACAAGTTTGGTAGGGAGTATAACACGTTTGTCAAAAACTGCTTTGTACTTTTTTATTTCGGTTCTACTCACAATCTTTCTATCATTAGTCCTTGCTATCTTATGCTTGTTTCTTATGATTGTTTCAGTAGGTACATCATTATTTATTAATTCACGGACCATCTTTTCCATCAAATCTATATCTATATGTTTCTTTGTTTCATACGATAAATAGAATCCACGGATTTTCATGACGACGAAAGAAGGCTCATCGGGCATTGAGGATTTTACTTCGAATGCATAATTTTTAGGTCCAACGGTACAAAATCTTGTTATCTTATATTGACCGCCAAAATCTTTTTTAATCTGGTCTGACATATCTCCCAACATGTTTCCAGTGACAATTGGACATTCACATTCCTTCTTGTGAGTAAAAAACACAGAGTCAGTGTCTGTGTACATGCAAGCACCTCCCAGTAATTCCATGTAACTGAGAATTTGTAAACGGGCATGACATGTAACAAAAGCGGCAAGTATGAGATTTGTATGACCACCAGTTGGAAGAATTTCAGTATCATCTTTCCATTGTATCTGGGCGATTTTGTCATTATTGAAGAAATTAACGCTACTGACTGTTTTGGTATCGTCATTTAACAATTTAAAGAACTCTTTCGGGTCATTTACAAATTTGGTCTGTGTTCTCTGTACTGATTGAGCCAGTTTTCCATAAAAGCTGTTGAGACATGTCTTGGCCAAATTCCTCAGAGGCATGTTTTTTTTAATATCTCTATAATCTAACTCAATCCCCTCTTTTGCAACAAAATCTTGAATGTAATTCTTCCTCTGTTCATCTGTGATACAGTTCGAAGGAAATCCTTCGCTACTTTGTTTGATCTTGAGAAACATGTTTACATAGTCCGTAAACAATCCTCCAGAACGTTTTTGACGATTGTATTGTTCTGTCACCGGAAAATGCCATACATGATATAGCTCCAGAATTTTATAGCCACGTTCCAGAGCATACTGTACTTCGAAAGAAACCCAAGTTCCTAAAAGACTTCTGCCCTCATCGTCGTGAGTGCATCTAATTTGATTTTTTCTCTCCAGACATGTTCGACAAAGAGGAAAGAACAATTTCTTTTCAAATCGATAGGGCAAAACTGGATGAAAAAGTCCTTTTGGCGGTACAACTTTGCATTTGATAAGACCACAAAAGTTTGATATATTTGTACTCGTAAACTTGTTTAAAATCTGAGGAATACCTACACAATATTTTCTATATTTCAAAACGTAGGGATAGAGGCTTAGAATGTCAAAATACCTAATAACTTCATCGTCGTTAGCATTATGTAAAAGCCGTATCGCTTCTACTCTTCCTCCGAAGTAAGCATCTCTCGGATCAATGGGGGCTACAATCGCGAATTGCTTGACAGTCTCTCTTAGCTCATCATTTTCCTTCAGCATTCTATTAAATTGGCATTCCCATATTTTCTCATACTGAAAGCCGTGAGAGAGAAAAGAGCTTTCCTTTTCCAATGTCTGCTCGTACAGTTCCTGCATAGTACACTGTGAATGCGGGTGTCTAAGACCTCTCTGTTTGTAGCAAAAAATACAACCATGGAAAAAACATCCGTAGAATTCGAAGACGGTACGAGTAGGCTCATGATAACCGTCCACAAACCATCGATCCAACAATTTTCGCTCTTTCGAATTGCCTGCATGCTCAATGGTGATATTTCTCTGAGACTCGATTAATGAAAGCCACTGAAGAGCCACTTTCGAATACTGTCGAGGAGATCGAAATCCTACTTCAGAAATCAGGAGAATGGTGTTTTCTTTAAGAAATAGAGATCTAAACACCTTCATGCATGCGGCAGAAATAGTAAAGCTGTTTCGAAAAGGGCAGTGGCCAGTAACTTTGGCAAACAAATCCCTGAATTTCAAACAGCTATGTTGCAAAATCTGCACATCGCTGACACAATATTGGATAATCTCTCTCCTAAAATCAAAAGTTACATTGCCTTGAGTTTTATACCAGTCATCGAATTTTTGAAAATCCTCTGGCTTCATTGATTGGGGATTATAATAGTGAGATGCAGGTATTGGTCCTACATAGTTGTAATTCTCTCTTTTGTTGAAGAAGTACGGAAAATATCCCTTCTTGATAGATACATCCTCGATCTCGAACATTTTAGGAAGTGTAGCCAGGCTAGTTGAAAAATAAGCAAAGGAATCGAGGAAGCGAATCTTTCCAATTTGCATGTATAATATTTTGTTACCGTCAAATATAAGCTTTGGTTTCAGGTTGTTTTGAACGAAATATTGCAAAATGAAATGATTATCATAGCCCTTGGAATTATGACCGATAAAAGTAACTTCTACATCGTTATATTCTTTCAAGAACCAACTACAAAATTCATCTCGAGCTTCGTCCCCGAAGAATGTTCTCCACTTCATCCCCGTTTGTGGGGCACAATTTAGGCAATAATCACTCGTCGTTGTTCTACATATATCACAACAAATCTGCGCCACGCAAAGATTCACAGAATGCTCCACGATCTCATCACCGTGTTTGTCTTTATCTATCACATCTTCCATCCGACATTCAAAATCGTAAAATACAAATCTTGTATTTTTGACATCCTCATCAATTTTAGGAAGTTTGATTACTTTCATGAAACAGTGATGATTTGATTCTACATACATTTTGCAGTTGTTGCAATAGTTGAAAAAGCACAAATGGGTTTTTCTAGAGAGCATATCTCTTTCTCTATTACATCGTTCGCATTTCACAAATTGCTCACAGACAGTGAGTTTCATAGTACCTTTCGAAAAGGAAAGAGCCTTATGATTTTCAAAACATTGAGGATTTTTAAACCAACGGCGACAATATTCGCACTGACACCATTTTTCAATATTGCAATTGCCCGTGTGTTTGCATGCCCAACAGTAAAAAGTGCAATGATGACTGTTCTTTCTCCAATATTTTTTGAAACATTTTATGCAGAAATAGGGCGAACCATAAAATCCAGTTAATTTTGTTATCACGGCAAAATGAGAATCATATAGATATAGATAAATTTTACGATCATTTTCAGGACCTACAAAAATTGGCTGGTCTGAGTCGTCTCTCGAAATCACATATATCTGAAATTTGCCATGGAGATAATTCTGAAACTGCTGTACCTCCTCTAAGCCTGCGAGTGGTCCCATTTTAACGGAGGCCTTTTTATGTAGGGCCAATGCACATCGAAACTGGACAGCTCGGCCACGAACGATGGATTCTTTCATCGGATCCTTTTCAGCAATTGCAATAGCTGTCACCAAAGCACGTGCCAAACAGCTCCCATCCTTCGTGTTTTTAATTCTAATTATCGAATTCTTTGCTCTGAGCCACTCGATGAAAGAAACATTACCCTTTTTCTTATATCTACCACCAGCCGGCATAAGTACTTTAATAATCTTTACTCTTAACTCTTGATTGAAAGCAAGTACTTTGTTAGACTGTGCCAAGCGTTCCAACAATGCAATAATTTGATTAATGTTAAATTCATCTCTTCTTCTGAAAGACAGCCATGCTGGGCGTTCGAAAGAATTGCTCTCAATCGAAATTCCAATTTTGTCTCTTTCTCTCGAGCCTTTCAGCAATCTATCCATGAGATACATAAAGAGCATTTCCACCAATTTCATTATTGGAATCTTTTCTAAATTCATCGAATGGATTTCATCAAATGTAGGAATCCTCATCGATACATGATATTCACTTGCTTCTGAATGAAAACGTCGTACCGGACGATGTATGACATTTTTTATCTGAATCAGTTTTTCAAAAAGTGAGACCTTATTTTGTTTTACTTTTTCATAATCCGAACTAGAATCCGACTCCCAACTATCTCTTAAAATTATGTCCGACGCCGAGCTGTTAGTAATATCATCACTTTCCAAAAGATTCAAATTTACACCCGAAGTTGATGGTCGATTCAAATCCATAATTCTACTATGTACATAAGCATTTATAAAAAATAGAAGCGAGCAAAAAAGTCAGACAAAAGCAAATTTGTAAATAAAAAAAAGCATGTATTTACCTCAACATCTTTAGTATGTAATCATTTGCCCGTCTTGGAAAACGTTCTCGGATCCTCCGACTTCGCTCACCTCTTCGTCCGACAACAAGGCTCGTAGAAGCTCCGATTTGCGTGGACGTCGGGCTCCTACCTCCTTTTTCTTCGCTGCGTTGTTGATGCTTCGACCGTCTTGGATAACGCTCTCGGACCCTCCGTTATACTCCTCGTCAGACTGCCCCTGTAGAATCTCCGTCTTGCGTGGACGTCGAACTCCTTGTGGTTTCTTCGTCGCCTTCGCAGGAGGGGTGCCTCGTTTCAATGGTGAAGATGGCAAATCGTCTCCGTCCTCCAAGATATTCTCTTTTAAGCGTAAAGAGAGGGCTTCGATCCCGCTCTTAATTTCTTTGGAGAGATATCTTGTCAAAGTTTCGAACATCGACTTGCTCAAAGAAATCGAGGCATCGTAGTAAGTAAAAATAAATTTTACTCCCGACTCCTGAGAATATCTAATTTCGAGTTTTCTCCCCTCAGTAAGAGAAATTACGGCACCTACTGGAGTTGTATTGGACCCCTTCTTTACGCTGTTTTGGCCGGAAATCTCCACTTGCTTCAACACATCGACAATTCGTCCGATTCTCTGATGTAGAATGGCCGCATCTTTAGGACAGAGAGTAACTCCATCCTTCGTCGCTATCAATCCAGATCCAACTTCGATGTATTTTCGAATGTGTATACGCACAGCTCGCTTAAATATGCATGCCTGGACAAAGACACCTCTTCCCAAATGGTATGTATGCTCTGGGAGTTGGGTTCCAGGAGCTAACTAAAATTATAAAGAAAAGAAAAAGCAAACCTAAACATTTCAATTAATCTTGAAAACATGTTTTTAGATAATTAATCTTTTCAATAACAGCAATAAGGAGAAAAAAAAAGAAATCTTAAGTTATACTTACATCAAAAAATTCCTCTGCTAAGTCGATCTCAATGATAGAAGATGTAGCCATCATTCAGCGGTCAGGAACAGGATGATTTCTGTAGATCGAGTGAGACTTTATATACATTTTAAATGAAGGACAACATTGCATTACGAGCGTCCCACAACTTCTCTGTGATTGGTTAAGAAATTATGTGGCCATAAATCTTAAAGTTATGCAGCTGTTTTCACATCTAGTAAACACTCTCATTAACTGTTTTATTTTTTCATGCATCATTGCATCACTGAACTAGAATTTTCTGGGGGACATGATTATGAGAAACTTGTCCTCGTCATTTTCTCAAAGGATGTCGAGAACATCTGTCTTCACATTTAGTAAATAATCTCATTAACAGTTTTATTTTTTCATGCATTATGGCATCACTGAACTAGAATTTTTGGGGGGTAGATGATTGTCAAATTACATTTCTTTCGTGACTGGATTATGAGAAAGTTGTCTCCATCAGTTTCTTAAAAAATCTAATAATCTCGTTTTTTTATCTCGCAGAAGATTTTGTGAAATTGATAAAATAAAGCGATATGGTTAAACAAATTATATAGCCATAAATCTTCTAAGTAGATTTTTTAAAACTAAAAAGTTATGCAACCGTTTTTCATGTTTAGTAAATTATTCTCATTAACTTTTTTTTAATGCATTATTCCATCACTGAATTAGAATTTTTAGGATATGATTATCTTTAATTACATTTTTCCTTGAATAGCTTATAAGAAACATACCCTCACTAATTTCTCAAAAGATCTGATGATCTTAAGAAATATGGAGCATTTTTATTATTTTATTTCGCAGAAGATTTTGGCAAATATCTTAGCAACACTTCTAATAAAATATGAAGAGAAACTTTTAAAAAATTATTTTAAATTTTACCATTTATCTTTTTCTTTTTTCGAAAAATTATTTTCTCAAAAATATATAGAGCAGTAAGTCAAATTTAAAAACTAAAATGAAATGGTGAGAAAAGTTTTCGAATTCCATTCCCATATTAATAAAGTGTCAGATTAACGGGAAATTAAAAAAACTCTAAATATCTCTTCACAAGATGCTCTTCAGGAAAAATTAGGTCAACCATCTGTCACCACATCTCGGAAGTAGAATTAAGAACCTAATATCTTCAGAAGTCCGTAAACAACATCTGGTGTTATTAAACAAATCAACTAAACACTTATTATTTTCTCATTCCTTCATCGAGAGAACTTCATTTCTCGTCCGTTTAGCAGTCCGTTTAGCATATCTTGAGGGTAAGAGAAAAATTCATTTTCTAAAAACCTAATCTCTATCATTCAGGAAAAATGTTCGAAGTGTTTATTTATATTTTAAATTTAGAAGAAATTAGTATTCATTACATTACTGTCTCACAAAATGATGAGATATTAATATTTGAAAGGATTGAAATTGAAAACAATATTAATATAATTTATCAGGAAGATTATATGAATATCTATCATGCAAATCTTGATGAAATTGTAACGTTCAATTTGTCGAATTCAGAGACTATTAGTTTTCAAATTTATAGCGAAGAAAATATAATTAAACTTCGTTATACAAAAATTGATACGATTTTCGAACTCCCTCAATCGAATGAAATTTCTTCTAGTGATGGAGAATTAGGATATAATTTAGAATATGAATTACACTCAGACAACGAAGTCCAAGATCCCTCAATATCTTCGACAACAAATTAAGGTAAGTTTTCTTTATTACATATATTTTATGTTCTAAATTTCATTATGAAACAATTATAATTATTCATGAAATCTGTCATTCGATGTTGCGAACTAACCAAACTCTTTTACG
>JAFIDM010018741.1:0-17712 GCA_023159025.1 Thereuonema tuberculata
ATTCCTGGCCAACAGCATTAATAGAAGTAACGGGCATTTTTTTTTTTCCCTCACTTTAATACATTAAATACTCCGAACCCACATCGGTTAAAAAGAACATAATAATTCTGCTTTGGTTACTGTAACTGGAGACTTGAGTGGTTGAAAAGTTACTCTCTCCTGTACGGTTGACCTTTCTATTGTAACGTATAATCCTAGAGACTTTCGAAGTATTTTAATATTGAAATGTTGATAACAAAAATCTGTCCTGAACCTCGTCTTTAATATTCTTCTTCCTCATTGCTTTGGTATGACTGTTCAAAAAAAAAAAAAATATATAAACTGACTAAAGCAGCCCTTTCTGCTCAGGTAGCAGAAAATAACCTTCTAAGTATGTTATTATTTCATGTTCGTTCTGAAAAAATATAGATAATTTAAGTTTTACTAATTTTTAGGTAGTTGAAAGTTTTTTTTTTTTTTTTTAAAGCAGTTATACAGTTATCTAAATAATTACATTTAAAAACACAATATTATAACAGTTGAAAATAATATTCTCTGCATATTCTAAATTTACAGCAAATATGTTAATTCAAATGCCAAGTTTTTTAATATTAACAATGTTAGTGTTGAATATACAAGAAACATTGCTTATAAAATAATGTACATACAATAAACATTGTATTTAAAAATTTAAGCCTTTATCTTAATGTTGCTTCATTAATACATAACAGTATAGTGAATTTTTTTCTTTAAATTTTAATTATATTATGTAATATTATACAGTATTTATGTAAGATTTGTATATATATATTTTATTTTTATTTTTGCAATCGTCATTTTGTTCCACATTATATTAATTTAATTCAGTAAATTTCAACAATTGAGATGCAACTGTCTGAAATGATTGGTGTCAATTATCTATTTCATATTCTGATTGAATTTTATATCATTTATATACTTGTTGTAATTTTATAATTTTGATGTTGGATCTCCATTAAAATAACTTAAAAATAAAAATAACCAGAATGTTTTGTGTATTAGCTTGTAGAATCATTAAAAAAACTGAGAATAATATTTTCAGGTATATAACATTAAATTAAAAAAAAAATAACTCATCAGTTACAAAATTTAATTTCTAATTAAGGCTTTAATCATATTTATTCTGTGATTAAAGATAGACTGTATGCTTTAAGAGAAATATGAAAATTGTGTGAACAAAATACCAAAATGGCCCAAATTTAAAATTGAGTGGGTTAACTGAAGATTACTGTTTTTGAGGAAAAGCTGGAAAACAATATATATTGTAAATAAAAGATTTAACGTGCCACAAAATAATCAAAAAGCATAAAGAAATGACACAAGAAATAAAATTATCTGAGCTTTCATCGATGAGAGGGCCTGGCTGAAGAGTCCACAAAAAGGACGAAACGACCGTCCCAGACTATGACCGATGAAAGCTCAGATAATTTTATTTCTTGTGTCATTTCTTTATGGTTTTTGAATATATATTGTAATAAGATTCAAATTTAAAGTAAAAAAAAAAAATACTGTAGCTAATAGGCTTAAAAACAAAGTGCAAAGTGTATTCAAAATAGATATTAACTTCATCTAGTCAAATAACCTCTAGATTAGTTGCTGATTAAGTAACGAGTTTGGTCGGGAGCAGCATTCGGTAGAATATCATCTAAATTCTATTAAGAAAAAAAAAACAACACTTATTTGTACAGTTGCATTATTATTATTATTATAAATGACCTGTGCATCCTTTTTGCTTGTAACACTCTCTTATTAGTTATTTACGTAGTTTTTACAGTAGATATCCATAAAGATATTTAGATCGTTCAGTTTCTTTTAAGAATTGAATCAGAATTATATATTATTATGTTTTTGAATATTATTTATCAATATAGTTTTGTAATCGTGTGGTTTGCAAAAAATGTTTATCACAAATATAACTATTAGTTATAGCGACTTTGTTATTCTGTTGATATGGGAAATAAAAAAATGCGCTTATTGAAATAATTATCACTTTTACGTGATCATATTCCAGTAACTGACTGTTTTTTTTTTTTGGGGGGGGGGGGGGGAGACCCACCTGATTACACATATTTACAGGTTAAACAGAAATGTTATTATTACACTTTTATAAACATTTTCACAAATATTGATCACAATTATTGATTTTCACAATTAATAAACAAAAGCGTTTTCTTTGAATTCTGTTTTCACTACCCCAGAATTTCTTTGAATTCTGTTTTTATGTGTAAATAAGGTTGGGTGTATTTGAAATATCAATATTTGTTGAGATGCTTAGGATTTCGTTTTGAATCGGCTACTTCAGGATTTTTAGGATTTTTTTTTTATATATATATACATATATTTCATCAATGATTAATTTGTAAATTTTTACATTATAAACTTATTTACTCCATTTTCCATTTTTTATAAAAAATTTTGAACTAAAAAATTATTTCATAAATCTTTACATTATAAAGCTTATTTAATAAATTTTCATTTTAATGTAATTTTTTTTCTTGAATTTATCTTTCTAGTTGGTCATATTTAGAAAACAGTTATCTGTTTAAATAATAGGAAAAAAATAATAATAATTCCTAATAAGTTTTAAAAAAAAAATTGTTTGTGTTTGTGTGTGTGTGTGGTTTTTTTTTCTATTAATTTGCTTTCTATGTGATAAGTAAAGTATAAAGTCTATGGCTAATCAATATAGCATGAAAAATCGTCAAACTGCATAACTTAATAGCAAACAAATAGAGTTTTAAAACTTTCTAATTGCAATCCACAATAAAAAATAAATTGCAAAAACATTAACAGTAAGATTTCCTTAAAAACAAACAAACAAACAATTTGTTTCCTTAGCAGCGGATAAATTCTAAATACACTTTCATGAGCTATTCTATATTTTATAAACATTTAATTGAGTTTTTACTGTTAATCACAGTTTTTGATTTTTAAATGAATTCAAGACATTTGCTTTGTAGATATCAATTTAGAATGTAGAAGGAATTTTATTTGTCTAGTAGAAGTCATTTTATATTCGTTTGACTATTTTACTCTTAAAAACTGTTAGTTAATAAAAAAAATAGCAATGATATTACAGTAATGTTTTATGCTCATTTAATTGTAATATTGAAATTACGAAGATAACTTTAGTTAGTTGCCATGGGTCAAAAAAATCAAAATTGTTAACAATATTCTCGAAGTAATGCATCAAACAATGATAGTTTATTGACAATACAATGAAAAGCATACTCGCACATGAATAAGGAATCACTGATCTATTATCAATTGATAGTTTATTGTTACCAAATTCATTTTAAGTTAATTCGACGAGATATTAACCATTGCAAAATGACAGCTGCGAAAGAAAATCGATTTCAAACTATAAAAAGATTGAGGACACATTTAAAATGACTATATATGAATTACTTTATTCAAAGCAAAAAAAATATATAAATTAAATTCATTCAAAAAAGAAAAATATTAAGTTTTTGCCTTAGAGATACAATCCTCTCTGTGGCGTTCTGAAATGAATTGCATTATGATATTATGGTATAGTGATATCATTTATTTATTTATTTAACCATAAAATAATTATTCAGTATATTGAAAGTAAGCTCATCTATTAAGTGAAAACGTAAATATATTTAAGAAATGAATTATTAATTTGCAGCTCTTAATAGATTCTTAAGACTTCATGAACATATTTCATTTCATTTCAAGTGTAATTTCAATATTATTTGAAGGTGTTTTGAATGCTTTTTACATACGCATTATGATATATCGTACCCATTACATATTTATTTGTAATATAGCCTGTGTTAATTCCTTATAGTCTAAAATCCCTTACAGTTTATATACGGTAGTTAAATGTTTCTGTCTCTTCCATACACTTTTAAAATCTTCAAAAGTATGTTAATTCAAGGAGACTTTAACAATTTATATACTTACATACAGTATATCATTCTAATTTGATATCTTTATTCGTTTTGAAATTGTTATTACTGTTGTAATACATAAAAGGTACACACAATCAATATTAAAATACGTGAAATCTACCAAGATGGATTCGTGAGTTTTTTACTTTTTTTATTTTGCTAAAAGATCATAAGTTTATCTCTCAAGTCCAGGTTGTATATTAATTTTTTAAATTGATAGTTTGCATACTTTATACGTTGTCATACATTACACATACTAAATTTCATCAAAGTAGGTGAAATTTTTATTAAAATCTTTAAACGATTAGTGCTTTTATAAATTGGTTGTTGTTTGAAATTTGTAGAATAACATTACTAATATTTGTAGCCGAGAGAAAAGAGTATTCTAAAATATGCCGAATACAAGCATAATTTAAGTTTTGCCTGAAAATGTAGGTAAACATTTAAAAAATGTGGTGAATCTGGCAATTTTCTTTTTATTCATTAATTTTGCATTGTGAGTTTAATTGTATTATTATTATTATTTGGAAGGAATACTAAATACCTTGTTAATACCTATGTAATATAATAAATTGAAGTACACATATGTTTGTTTTGACAAATTGACAAAATTGGAGTTTTTGAAAAAGGCTTGTCAGTGGTCCGTGGAAAATACGATTCTAATTTATAAAACTGTTTAATACTTACTTTAAATTTCGAAAAGTATTTACGATTAAAAAGTAGAGATTCCGTAAAAACGGAGGCATACGAGTGTAGACAGACCATTTTAAATCTTGCTTAAACCTTACAGCGTCTTTTGATAAAAACAGCTTCAAAGTCTGTTCTGATAGGAAATGCTTTTGACATGCCAGATGTTCTGTGAGGAAATCGTTCCAATCTTTCTGTTATGTTACAATTCAGCTTTAAAATTTTAACACGTTGAATTAGAAATATTAGTTTACTTAAGTTACATCTGTTTGGTTCGCTGGACTATTATTATTAAATGTCAGATACGCGAATGATTGCTTGTGTAACCTATACATGAAAGAACGCGGTGTTGCTCTGTGATGATAAATTTTTTTCAGTAAATTTTGCTCTGAACAATATAAATTTATTTAAAAAAAAAAAAAAAAAAAAAAAAAATAATTACTGTATTATTTTTATCAAGCAGGATTTCTTTAATTATTAATGTGCAATAATTTTTAAATGTAATATTTTAAATTTATTGCATTGCTTGTTAGGAAGTGATAAATATTTCTTGTAAATTATTCGTCTTGCTTTGTAGCAGTTGTGGTATCCACTGTTTTCTGTTCAGTTTTTATTTATTTGTTTTTTTTTTTTTATTTTAACAAACTATCTCCAGCCTTTGAAATAAGGATGTACATGTATCGTGTGGGTGCGCGCTCTTCTAATCGGCGCTGCATCGGAGGCAGTGTATTTCGAGGGTGGGTTATAATACACAGGCGGCTTGTGCCATTGGTACAGGTAAGTTTGAGAGGAGGGTGGCGAGGAAGAATGGAAAGCTCTGCAGGCAGCTGGATCACAGGTGTATGTTGGCAGGATGCCAGGTCAGGCGGCCAGCCTGCCGGTGCATTGTCCATTGCAATGAGTCCTTCTGGCCGTGGAATGATAATTGTGATGCCAGCATTAATGGTATCCCGCCGCAGGCCTTTTCTTACTATCACAAGCCACGTCGTAAGGTACAAACGGGGCAGCATCCGTGGAGACCTTTCCCAGAAAGAACACGGGATTTGGGCATCGTTATTTTATTTCTACCGATCGTGTACACACAGACGCGGAACTCGTTAGAACACACGACTGTCAAACCAGAACTCAAGACAAGGATATACCAAACTGCTGTTTTCTGAATTTTTGGCAGCTTTATACATAAATATATAAAAAGACGCTTAAAAATTGCTTGGTGTTCGTGAAACGATTGATTTCGCTGAGCAAAATAACAGTATGAGAGAATTGTAGGCTTACAAACTGAATATAGGATTATAAATACGTTTTGTATTGCTTTGAAAGTTAGATGAGGTAAACTAAACATCAAAACATGCCGTGAATCTCATTCTGAAAGCTCTATAGTTATTTCAATTACAAAGGTTTGATTTTTGTCGTTTGGAAATATAAAAAAAAATATAAAAATATACGATCTTCAAGATAAAACTATTAAGTTACATGTATCATTGAGAAGACTTTTAGAGTCTTTAGTTCGTCTTGTAATCACGAAATCGAAGGACATTTATTTTGACTGTAACTAAAATAGTTTTTGATGTTTTGTTCATTTCTTGTAATAACTTCTTGAAGTACTGTAATTTACGGAGTTTAATTTTGTATATAGGGATTTATGTAGAAATGGAAGACAGTTTGTGATATTGTAAGGGATGTAATCTTGCCCTCATTTACCTACAATAAAGCCATTAGATTAATTTTTAAACTGTTTCAGATAGCAAAAATATTAGATGGGAGGAAGGAAATGGTGGAACTCTGGTCGTGGAAGCAAATTAAAAAAAAAAAAAAATGTATAAACAAACTTAATGCGAAGTTTTATGTCAAAGTTAAAATTTATAGGGAATGAAAATTAAAATATTAAGAGAATTAATTTTTGGCGGTTTTTTTTTTATAAAGCATTGAAAATTTTAGTGAATTTGATCTGCCTTTTAGTTGCGAGCTGCATTTTTTTTTTTTTTTTGGCAGATAATCTAACAAAATTCTCTATAATAGTTAATTTTCTGATTATTTTTTCATTTTTTTTTTTTTTTTGTATCGTATGTGCACGGAACATAATTATGTAGTTCAGATATGTTATTGAAATCGAACAGTTCATGTTTCAATTGGCAATTCTTTCGATAAGCAGGATTTTGAAAAAAAAATAAAAAATAAGTCGTTTTTATATTTATTTTTTTTGTTATATATTTTCAGTCATTGCTCATTAAATATAAAGATTACGAAATGAAATGGAAAAAAAAAAAAAAAAAGTTAATTTGAGAATAACAATTCAATTCAAATTTCGAATTTAAAAATACCGTGCTTACCTCTTCTTCCTCCAAAATAAATAAATAAATAATAAAAAAAAATCACTGGGCCTCATTATACTGCTTTTCTTTCGAAAGGCCTCACTTTTTTTTTTCATTTCCGAATCATTTGATTTTTCATTGATGTCATTGATAGCTTTTGTAATTAGCAGACACTGTAAGATTTCTTCGTGATATTGAAAGTTCGCTATTGATGAAGAATCTGATTGCCATAAGACTGTAGGAACAGACTTTCTGAAAATAATGATTCATAATTGACAAGAACGTAAACAATTTTTGTGAAGGTTTTTGCTGAATACAAATATCCACTGTAAATAACTTATGCCAAGTATTTGCTCCATATATATGAAGAACTACTTGCGTCGTGACGATTGCGATTAGTCGTTACTTATGATTGTGTAAATTGAGAATCGTAAGAAATTAGATATTGTTTTTATTAAGGAATATATATATATATATATAAAAAAAAAAACAAAAAAAAAAACAACATAGTACAAAGCTAACTGATCACCGAATTTACAATTACAAATCTTTGTATTATATATAATTATTGTGAATATATACATCATATTATACATTTTATTGTAATGATATTTATTGTAATTATTTTAATTTTCTTTTGTATAACTGTATTATATTAATTTTTATATAATGTTCTCTGACTTACTAATGTTATATATTTACTAATGTTATATTTTATGAATTATTGTATTTATTACCTCAGCACCTGCAATACAGGTTTACATAAAACCTAGCAGGACTGTAATTTTGAATTTAGAAATAAATAAATAGATAAATAACATAAATAAATAAATAATTCCTACTAAATGCTGTCAATTCCAGTCGTTTTATTGTAAATTTTCCATATACCAAAATTGAATCTGCAAAATTATTTAAAAAGTAAAAGTCAGAATTATTTAAACTCTTTACAGCATCTGTAGATAAAGTTGTTTTTTTATTTATTTATTTATTTTTTTTATATCTTGTTATAAACAAAATGTTTGTGTTTAAGTAGGAAATACAATTATCAGTAGATTAATAAGTTGGAGTTGAAATTGCGTTAATTTTTAACATATTTCTTAATTATTTCCCCAACAGATGAATCAAATTCTGTCATTTATAATTAATTTAATGCTCAAACGTGAACTACACGGTAGACTATTAGTTAGCGTGCATTGTTGTTTTCGATAAAATATTGAAAGAATAATTTTTTGATTTTTTTTTTGGGGGGGGGGGTGTTCTCAGACCTTTGAAATTTCAACCTTACATTATATCACCCAATTTCATTACATTTATATTAGTAACAATACAATTAAAAGTTATATTCAAGCAGAAAATCATCGAAAATATGTAATTGGGGGATGAAGAGGACCTTTTTGCCTCTCTACCCACCCGGCGCCCTTGGCCCTGGGTCCCTAGAGGATTCTTAATACTTGATGGATGACATTCCTCGTGGCGAAAGTTGTCTCGTCTCGATGTCATCCTCTATATGGCTTCACCACGGCTCGTTCACAAAGAAACAAGATCTACGAGTTATCTGCGACATCCCCCCCCCCTCCAGAATGTAATCGGCCCTGCTCCTTCCCCGGCCCCCCCCCCCGCCCCCCCCCCCCCGGATCTTAAGAATGTTTAAGCTGGCAAAGGTTTTCACCTTTTTATCGATCAATCGAAACTCTAACCTCCACCTCTCCAACCTCATTGATTTTTGGTTAACAAGGTGTCACAGGAATATCCCTTAACCAGCCGTGAAACTGAACGGACAGTCACATGACTGTGTGTATATTTATTACTGTCAAATCGCTTTGCATTTGAAAACTACCAAAGCTAGAACCATGAAACTTGACACATCGTCAGCGACTTGATATAACAACATAGTTCATCTCGATCCATTATTTTCTGTGTGCGTTATGGTGTGATGGAATTTAGAGGAAATGGGCATTTTTTTTTTTTTTTTTTGTAGAATACGTCGGGAACTTGATAGTAGAAACCTAAAAAAAAAAAAAAAAAAATTATTAGCTCCATGAAGCCAAGCTTAGTAATAAGCAAATAAAATATGAGTCTATATGAAAAACCATATTAACAATATCATGGGCTATGTGCTAATATTTTTAATGTATATATATATATATATATATATATATATATATAAAGCCATATATATGGCTTTTTCTATAAAAAAAAATAAGATGCCGGTATTCATATAGTGTGTTCAGTATCTGTCTGTATAAATTTTTATATATTTCCCAGATTTTAGAAATAGCTGCCAGTACAAACAAAATAAGTTCTTGTATTTTATATTTTCTGTCAATTGCAGATTATAAATTCACCTAATTTGTTACTTATGTACATCACATCTCTTCACATAATAGGTAGTATAAAACACAGTGGCAGTGAAGTCTCTAGAAATGTGTAAAACAGCTTAGGATTAAAAAAAAAAAAAAAGGTTTTTACTGAGATTGGTAACATTTCTGTAATTTTGATAACTGAATAAATTTAAAATGTATTTACAGGAACTCCCTATGTTTATCCCCCCTTCCCCCCCCAAAAAAAAACCCGGGTGAATCATATTCTTAAAGTAACATTCTGTTGATTTGCTGTTCAGTTATAGATAATCCCTGGTTAGGATTTCGAGTTAGAAAATTCCAAAGTAGAAATAATATTGAAAAAACGTTCCTTTTGTTTGAGACGCTGTATCTGCCATTTTGAGGTTAATCCAGCATAAAAAACCCGAGTCATTTAGGTGAATGAAGGCACGGGCAACAGATTTGTTTTCGAAAGTTTTGTCATTAACGTTGCCCACCCACGCTTTTTGTAATTCGTGACTACAAGTCCTGTAGATAGAATGGTTCGATTATCAGTGCAGCTAGTCAATTAACAACATTCGAGTGTTTGTTGGGTTTAGGCGAAGTGTGTCATTGGCCAAATGATAAAAATCTCACTCTGTTTTTCGATAGCAGTGGAATGCTAATTATTGGTGATAGATTTCACTCAGATTGAATAAGGCGAGTGCGAGGAGAGGAATGTCTGCTACTCTGAATTCTTTATAACTATTTTCGTAGTAGCTGACTCTACTATAAAGTATTTAGCATGCCTCTGTATCTTAATATTAATTTCATAACTTGAAATTACAAAATAAAAATATTCAAATATCCAGCTGAGCTTGCAGTCGCATATTTTATAAAATTTAGTTTTTTTTTTTTTTTTATTATTTGTTTATTTTTTCGTGTATATTTTATTACGGCATAGTTTATCTTTCATGAGGTGAGATGTGCACAATATATAAATACTAACAAAAAAAAAACCCTTTATACACATATATATTATTAAAAATATTAGCCCAGGGCAAAGGAAGCCATTAATACAGGAAGCGTTTCATTTATACTCATATTTTATTTGCTTATTCTACAGGTATTTTAAGCTTCGCTTTATGGAACCACTAATTTTTATAGGTCTCCAATAAGGAAAGTTCCCAAAGAATAAAAAAAAAAAATATTTTTTTTTTTTTAAATCAAGCTATTTTTATAGCTACTATTATTATATTTACTGAAATAAATAGTATATTTATACACTATCAAACAGTACATGAAATTTAAGTTATTTTATCCACTTTAAAAAATAAATAAAATGTGATTGATCAATGTACTTTATACTGTTTTATTAATGAAGCAAAACATAAAATTAGAAAATGATAGTTTGGCATTTATGATATTTTACAAATTCACCATTTTTATAAAGTTGCAACATTGTAGCATTCACAAAAACTTCCTAGACGAACTAGAAGCTTAAAAAACAAAATAGTTTTACAGTAGAACGCCCATTATCGGAACGAATTTATATCAGTATAATACATGATTTCTTTTTAATTACAATAGAATAGTAATAATTAACTAAAAGGAAATTTGTAATGAAAATTTTAAATTCAACACATCTGTCCTCATTAATACTTTTTTTTTGGTAAGCATCTGAGAACACTTTTTATATACTAAAAAAAAATTACAATCCATTCATATCATGTTATTAATAGCTCTGCAACGTATTTTTCTCACTCGCCAGGTGCGGTAGTGTCCCATTGCCAACTGACGAGAAAATTGCCAAATATTAGAACGTATTCAAAATAAGGCATCTGAAATTGTCAGTAATTTTGAATCTGGTTATTTGTTAATGAGAGTTTTGACTGAAAAAAAAAAACCAAAAAAAAAAAAACGGATGGACTTGCAATTCTACTTTCTTGAAAGCAATTCAGTATGACATTTCGGGCCAATTCGTTGTCTACCGACGGCTTTCCAAGCTGTGTCGATTTGTGATAAAGCATATTGATGAGGTACAATGCAACGCCATCTATAACGCCAACGTTGAATAGAACACGTGACAAGCAATATCTGTATATCAATCAAGGTGTAGTTTTCCTGTTTCTAATGCTATTTATTTATTCTTTCTATTTTATGTAAATTCTTTTACAGTTTTTAATATACTGTAAAGTCCTTTATTTTTTCAGAATTATTGTAAAAACGGTTCGAATTGTTTAATCAATAAATTTGAACTCCAATAATTAGCATTTCAACTTTTAAGAAGCAGTTTCGTAACGTTTTTATTTCAGTTTTAATAACGACCCAGATACTGCACTTTTAAGTTTTCACATCATAGTACTTTAGGCTGTTCTTTAACTAATAGCTTTAAAACACCAAGTTAATTTGGATGTATCAGCGTTAAAATCTCTTATTAACGTGTTCCTTTTTTAAACTATTACGCTAATCACGAGAAACAAAGAATAAGGAGTACAGCCTCCATGTTATCAATAAAGCGAAATACGTGTCAGTGAACTTTAGAAAAATGTATCAGATGACAACGTATGCCAAGGTCATTTGCCAAACCCTGAGTAGCGTTTCCGTTTTGAAGGGGTGAGACTGTTTTGGTCTGCAGTTGACGTCAGAATTCTCTTCCCCGACTCAATCTACAGTTTATTTGTAAACAAATGGCTTTCCTTAGATTTTCACTAGTTCTGATAACAGTATAGACTCTCGGGCGCACTTCAGTTTTAAAAATAAATATATTTCCTCGGAAATAACTATAGTTTCGCAATTTTCATTTAACCAATACAATTTTCGTATTGTGTTTTATAAGAAAACAAAGGAAGTTTTCTTATAATATTTTAGTTGATTTCTTGTTTAGAATGTATATTATATAAAATATTATTAAGATTTTTTTTTTGTTTTAAAAATAGGGAATTTTTCTTATTGTTTATTAGTTTTAACAGGAACTTTTTTTTAATCAAACGTATTTGTTACTCATATTACAGTAGGAACCAAAACGAAAAGTTAGAAAATATTCTCATAATGACAAACGTAAGGGTATAAAAAAAAAATCCATTTCAATTGATTAAATTAACTCGTTCTTCGAATTAATGAACAAATTAAAAAGTTGAAATCATGCTATAATATTAGTATTTTGAATGTAATTTCATATTGCTAGAAAATTCCCACTCATACTAATGGTCTTAGATTAAAGAAACAACTTGATGATTGCAAATATTAAAACTTCAGTATATTATTTTAATTACTATTATTCTGAAGATTGATATAAGTCGTCTCTTGCAAAGCGAAGGCTGTTTATCCCTTACTTTTTTATTAATTATTTGGGAGAAAATAATGATTAGGTAATACTGTGTGGATAGGCTTTTTTTTTTGTTGTTACTACGAAATGGTGGGTGGTGTTAAAACCGGAACTTGTTGAGCGCATATCAAGTGGTCTTTTGTGTTGCTATAGTGACCTCCTGTCCTACAAATGCCTGCTGTTGGGATGAGGTCTGTCTACTTAATCTATTGGTTAAGTAATTTTTTTTTTTTTTTTTATAAGAAGCAGAAAGAAAGTTTATAAATGGACTTCAGAATTTGCATATATAAAGTTTTGATATTAGCTCTTTTTGCATTTTGTATAAATTTGAAACATCAGTTGATGGTGAATATTGTGAAGAAAGAAATTCTGACATTTATACGAATTGTTCTCTAAGTAATGCAAACACAATTACAATGTGAAAAATTTGCGCCTTCCTTTTTTTTCTTTTTTTTTTTTTTTGTATTTTATAATTTACTGAATTGTTAACTTAAATATTACCATTATTAGATTTTTAATGGAGACTGGATATCTTTTATTTTTTTATTCATTTAAATTTATTTTATTTATTTACTTATGACCTTCTATCCAGAAAATAGGATTGTTACGGTGATGTCAATTCTTACAATTCTATATTATTATTTTTTTTTTCTAAAAATAAACTAAGAAATATATATATAAGGGAAATATTTAAAGAAGTGACTGATAAATTATATTTAGTATAAATTCTGCTGTTAAAAATTCTATATTTTATTTGGATTTTTTTGTTTAATTCTGTGTATTTCATATTAAGTCATTTTTCTTATGTTTATTTTTGTTGTTCTTATTTTATTCTCGTTGAATGATAATCTAAATATATTTTACTTACAGTATCTCCATAAAATATACATATTTTGTAAATAATGTAATAATCAGTATTCTCATATGCTGACCTTCTGAATAGAATTAATTATAAAATAATTTTTTACCGTAAATTATTCTAATGCCTAATATTAATTTCGGAAAATTAACACTTCAGCGTCTACTTGGCAAAAACTACTTGACAGTTAATTTTTAAGGTACCTCTTATGCTTTTAATATTGTAAAAATATTTGTATTCAAAATTAATGATCTACAATATACCTAAAATCAGAAGCTTTTGATAGAAATTTGTCATTCCTATTGGGATTTCTGTATTTTGAAATAAAAAATTATTATTATTATTATTTACTTGTAATTCGGGTAAACATCTCCCTTTTCAAAGACTTTTGTAATTAAAGCTAATAACTTAAGTAAATTAAAATTCGTCACTTAAATTATTAATCATAAAAATTGTAAGAACTAGTTTAAAAGACATTGAAAGCCAGGACTATGTAACATTATTGAGAAATATTTAATAAAATAAAATCCACGTACAATCCTTTGCTGGTTTAGATGAAAGCGAGACTTTGATATTTTCATACAATTAATATATATATAATAGCCTGAATTAAAAATATAATTACTTTAAATAAAATTTCTATAATGAATTTCAATTTCTATAATTGAATATTAAATCTGTTGTGACAGATTTAAGTTAAATCATATTTATAGCAATATTTAAATCAGTGTAATTTGAAATGTAGGTTATGCAAGTATCCTTAAATATAAGTCTTGCAGATTGGTTTACTATACAATTATGAATAATTTATATAATTTGCAAATCTATTCATAAATAGAAAAATTAAAATGCAAATCTATTCATAAATAGAATTTGTTATCTTCACAAACACACAAAAAGGATTACAACTATAATACTATAAATAAAGTAGTATATTTTTAAATGCATTTTAATTGAAGTCTCAGAGTATCTAAAATATAGATCTTGCTTTCTTGAAACACATGGAAATTTAAAATTCCTTAGAGAATTGAGAAAAATAAAAGAATAAGGAAAATTAATTTTTTTATTTTATAGGGTATATCCCTTAATTTTTATTCCTGGAGGTTACTTAATTATATATTCCATGCAATCTTCTAAAAAAATTATTTTAATATTATAAAATATTATAATCTTATAAAATTAAAATAATATTTATTAAATATTGGTAAATTATTTATTAAATATTTTGAATAATCCTAATTATATTTCCTGAGCTGGAAATGATTCAGATATTTTTTTTTTTTTTATGCTCAAAAGTTATGAAATAAAATGGACAAACACTTCTTTGACAACTCGATTTTCTTGTTACAAACTTCTCGTCTGATACTGTAATTTGTTTTTGTTTTTCCTGTATTGATTTGATAGTGGAATGGAACAATTATAGTTTTAACTGTTTTCATCAATGTTTATGCAGAGATGCGATTGCAATGTAGTCAAGGATGTAAAAAAAGAATATATACGTTAAAAAGAGCAAATTCTTTATATATTGCGTTTTTGTTTTTCTAAATTTTAATTTCGATTTTTCACACTAGTGCCGCTGATGAAGTGAAAACAAATTCGGCCGTGTTTTCACAGAAACAGTATTCTGAATTTTGTATTGGGATTTTTCAAATTTCAGATTACTGACCGGATTTATATATATATCAGAATTATGTATTCACCACTTTAAAAATTTATATTTTATTAACCAAATACCCAATTTTAATTTTCCTTTAGGATATTGGTCATTATTTTTTCACATTGTGCGATATTGTGATAAGAATTTTTTGGGATAAGATTAATAGGTGTTTGTTCTAAAGAATTAAAGAGTATCCAAGATTACAGCAAGAAAATAAACGATAATAGTAAATATGCAATTCATTAATGTCATACGAGACTCCACCATTTCATGTTTTTACAAAATGTTTTATGTTTTACTTTTTACGGGAGCAGCTGTGTCTGGATTTATAATGTGTGTGTGTCTGGAAATATTTTTTTTTTCTTCTATGAAGGCACGCTTGTCGTACAACATTTTGCGGTTTTGATAATTGTTGTGTGAAAATGTCGGTTTAACCAAATAACTCTAGTAGGATTGCACTGGCAGATTAAAGTGAACAGACCTAAATGATAAAGGTTCACCTAGTTTGTGGACTTAACATGCATTTTGAGTGGGACTGATATTTTTTTTTTTTTTTTTTTTTTACAAACCAACATTATTTAGAATTTCTTTGAGAAGATAATTTGGGTTTGGGGAGGGCGAAGATGAACCAGCAAATTCTTTTGAACGTTTTACAGCAGGGCAATAAATTTGGTAAATTCCTATACCAAATGTTTGGGCAAAAGTATATGATGGAGTATTTTGGGAATTTGCAGAACATTGTTGCAATTTTGTATCGTCTTAGTACTTTACAGTGGCCGAAAATAGTGAAAATTCACTTGCAATATTTTCAAGCGGTTTCTGAATTTCAATTATCAATCATCTTTATGTGCTTAAGGCTAAATCTTTTTTAGCATTAACGAAAACATGATTTCTATTCAGTAGTAGTTGAAAAGATTGATTTTCTTTGTAAATAAATAAGTTTTCACGAAAACACTTACTGTCTATCGTTTATTAGTTCAGTCGAAATGGAATCGTCCAAAATCATCTGAATCAGGATCTGACGAATGGGTTAATTTGACCTAGAAGGATCCAGATATCTGTGTTTCTTGGAAACAAGAGTTTCCAAGAAGTGTGTGTGTTTTAGTGAGAACTTTAATGTTTTCTTCAGAAGATTTCATGATTATTTCTTCATTATTTCATCATCATTTCAACATTTCATTCATCTGTTGCACCCTGTGTAGCTCTAGCTGACAAATACCGAAACTCAGAAAACAAGAATCAACGGTTTAAAAAAGACAATGACCTTAATGCCGTATTTTTAGATTTATTATTTAAAATTGATTTTTTTTTTTTTTTTTAATATATATCGATTCGATATCGTAATAAGCATCGTGCACATTTCACTTAACATTGTTGCGGCCTTAAGTTAATATCATTTGAATTGCAGCCTACCTTTTTAGTGGGCGTGGAGAGAATCGTGATGATTTAGCTGTGTCTAAAAATGTTTTTAGCGAATGCTTGGATGTTGAAGCAAATTCTTTTTCTTCTAATAAAAACAATATGCATTAATAGTGAGTGACTTGATATGATGGATAATGTTCTCATTAGTAGCATTCTCATGTTATGCAAATAGTAGGCGACTCAGATATCTCCTGAGTTAGCGAACATCCATGTATATATTGTTTTTCAAAAATAAAAAAAATAAAAAAATCACGAAGAAGAATATTGATTTCAGAAGGTGCTATAAAATAATATCAGTAAAGACGCACAATTCTTTTAACTGATTTAAACGTCGTTGGTGTAATAGTGATGAGTTTATGTACATTTAGATGTAAAATACTCGTCCCCTCCCACAAATGCAAATTCGACACGAGTAATGGTGACAATCCACACTTTCAGAACATCAGTACTATTTTGCGTGTCCTGTCACAACGTTGGATTGAATTAAGTGTTCTATTTTTCTAAGTAGGTCACGTTAGCAGATTTCTATCTTTTGTGTAACTATTACGAATACCTTAACTAGGGAGAGTTTCACGGAAACTCATGAAACACCCTCGTATACGAGTACATTATATGTGCCAGACCATTGCTATTTACTCTTTAATAAAAAATGATTAATTCAACTTTAACGTGTGGAATGAATATTTATCAAAACTCGAACTACAACTTGTTGTTCGATTTTTAATAAAAATTAGTATTACCATCATCTTGTTTTACTATAAACAAGAAATCTTAATTTCTTTTTTTATTATTTTCCCTAAGAAGAAATGAAACGCTTATGATCCTAAGAAAAATTGAAATAGATACAAGAAGTAGGCCTAATTTAGAAATTTTAGCCACATGCAACTTATGTCTAAATTCTGATGAAATCTGATAAAGCATTGATTAAAGCATTTTACAAAAATCCTTCCGTGAATTCTTAGCTGTCATAAAGAACTCTTAATAATTAGAACTATCAATTTTTTTTATTTTTATTTTTTTTTAAATCCACAAAATTCATTAAATTTCATAAAACTACAGTGCGTAAAAAAATTGTCAAATTCATTTTTTTACGCACTGTAGTGTTACGAAATTTAATGAATATAAAAAATATAATAATAAAAATAAAAAGAAGCACCTTAACATTTCAAATTCCAACGCCATCGGTAAATTTGGAAACATAAATATTCGAAC
>JAFIDM010018742.1:0-17710 GCA_023159025.1 Thereuonema tuberculata
CCCATATGCCTTCCTTGAAACAGCATGAGTGGAATGTAATTGAAAATCCCCACATGCCTTCCTTGAAACAGCGTGAGTGGAATGTACTTGAAAATCCCCATATATGCCTTCCTTGAAACAGCATGAGTGGAATGTAATTGAAAATCCCCATATGCCTACCTTGAAACAGCATGAGTGGAATATACTTGAAAAGGCATGTGACTGTCTGAAGTTCTTCCAAGAAGTCATCTCCGAAATCAGTGCTACACGAAATATATCTATTTCCAAAGTTATTTTACTGAGTAGGTCTCTGATAAAACACTGTTGTAAACTTAGGGATGAAAAAAAGCTACCTTTGGAAATCTCAAAAATGCTAGAAGAAATGATTGAGCATTTAACGGAAGAGTTTTCAAATATTGAAGAAAATCCCATATTGACTGAAGCCACTTTTTTTGGATCCTCGTTTTAAAAAACAAGGATTTCATGATGAAAAAGCTTTTGAAAAAACTAAACAATCTGTTATTCAAATGGCAAGTCAGATCGAAGACAGCAAAACTGAAGAACGGAAGGAAGGTAAACCTTGTAAATTCGAAGGTGATAGAGTTTGGGGAGAATTCGACACAAAAGTGGCTCATTTAATAGACAAAGACAATTCAACAACGGCGAGTATTATTGAAGTAAATAAGTACTTGCAGGAGGCTCTTTTGACAAGAAAAGAAGATCCGTTGCTATGGTGGTTTTAAAGGAAATTCACCTATCAAAGGCTTTTCCACTTAATTCAAAAAAGACTGTGTATTGTAGCAACAACTGTTTCTTGTGAAAGAGTATTTTCAAAAAGTTCTTATTTTATATCAGAACTAGACACTGATGTCAGTGCGAAGACAGTGTCCCAGATTTCATTTTTAAGTTATAATCTTAATTAAGAACTTTCATATTTAGGATGTTATGTTATGTGGTGAGTGTGGGTGGCAGGGAAGCCGAGCACCGCGACCGTTGGTCTATTGTGCTACCCCACGGAAATAAGAACAGACGAAGAGAAAGACCCATATTTAGGACAGTTCTATAATTACTATTAGTTATATAGATATTGAACAGCATAAATTATTGTTATTAATATTTCATAATCAAACATCTGTTATCACTGCCAAAGATCCCAATTACACAATATTTCATGTAACAATGTTTATATTCATTTTAAGTTTAATTTTTAAAAATAGTTAAATCTGTTTGATATCTTATATTATAAAAGCGTTATTCTGTCTGTTATAAGACTTTCCGTTTTTCCAATTTTGTGACCAAACTAACAGATAGATCGGTCATGCAAATGGGTAAAATATAGAGCTTTTTAAGACAAACAAAATGCTACAAAAATCTTTCGAAAAAAGTTTTGGGTTTCCAAGATGGCGCAATTTAAAGGGTCAAATTTTGACTTTTTCTCAATTTCAACGAAAAGTAAAAAAGTTGGAAGAGAACATTATACTGGGAAAATGTTGGTATTTGAAAGTTCTATCGAACGAGATATCAGTCAATTCAGAAACGTTTCTGCGTTTGCAAGATACATGCAAACATGTGTGTGGCGCATCCCCAGGTGTGGCGCCAACCTGCAATAGACCTGAATTAAGCGGAGAAGGTCACAACGGGCTGGGAAGTCGTGTATTATCCGATCTCTATATTAATTTGCTAAATAAATAAAGATTTTTTTTAATGCTATACATGCAAGGGTTCCGGAGCGAAGCGACGGTACGTGGCTGTTATCATTATATATTGTAAATACGTAAATTATAAAAACGTATTCTGTCTGTCATTCTGTAACCAAAATGTTAAATTACAAATTACTAAACGTCGGAGCAAGGAAATCTTTTGCAAAATGATTCAAGTATTTTCACAAAACATATTATTTATCATGAAGTTTTGTAATAAAACCTAATATGTTTCGTAATCAAAAATGTGTTTGTGTTATCAAAAACATAATATTAACATTTTAACCATACATAAACCACCAAACACAAAGAAAGGTAAATTTACTGAAGAATTAGAGAATCTGTTCATAAAAAATGAAAATAAATTAAACAACTGTCCAACTATACTAATTAGCGACGTAAATATAGATCTTTTCAACATGATTAAAAACAATGCAGTACAGAAATACCTAAAACTTATATGCAATAATGGTTTCAAAAATTGTCTTTACGGAACAACAACAAACAACTGTACAATTCATGGAAATACGAAAACAAATATAGATCATATTTTCATAAATAAGCATGATATCGAAACACCAGGAATAATATGTAAAGAACGAATCTCGGATAGTAAGAGTTGAAAATGAGAAAATAACATTATTTTATATTTGATAGATTTTAAATATAATCTATAAAGAACTAATCAATGAGGTTAACAAAACAAAAATTCATGAAAATCTACTTATATAAATAGAAAAGTCCTGACTCACTCACTGACTGACTCATCAACGCCCACCCTAAACCCTTGGACCTAGAAAGCTGAAATTTTGCACAGAGGTTCCCTTCATGATGTAGACAAGGAATAAGGCCGGATTGTTCGAAATACCTACGGGATAGGGAATAATCTGGCAAACTGACCATGAAGTGTGTGTGGCGGCAACCCCAGGTGTGTGACGCCAACCCGCAATACACGTGAGTTCAGCGGAGAAGGCCACAACGGGCTGGGACGTCGTATATGCTCCGATTTCAATATTAATTTGCTAAATAAATATTTTTTTTTTTAATGCCATAAATGCAAGGGTTCCGGAGCGAAGCGACGCGACGGTACTCGGCTAGTCTTATATTATAAAAGCGTTATTCTGTCTGTCATAAAACTTTACATTTTTCCAATTTTGTGACCAAACTATAAGAGATAGATTGGTCATGTAAGTGGATAAAATGTAGAGCTTTTTAAGACAAACAAAATACGACAAAAATCTTTCGAAAAAAGTTTTTGGTTTCCAAGATGGCGCCTTTTAAAGGGTCAAATTTTGACTTTTTCTCAATTTAAACGAAAATTATAAAAGTTGGAATAGAACATTATATTGAGAAAATTTTGGTATTTGAAAGTTCTACCGAACGATATATCATTCATCAACAAACATTTCTGCGTTTGGAAGATACATGCAAAAAAGAAGTATTTTTGCGGCAACCCCCCCGTGTGAGTGCCAATGCGCAATACAACAGAGTTAAGCGGAGAAGCCCACAACGAGCTGGGAAGTCGTGTATTCTCCGATCTCCATTTTAATTTGCTAAATAAATAAAGTTTGTTTTTTTTTTTAATGCTATACAGCGAAGCAACGGTACCCGTCCAGTAATTTAATATTTTTCTTAATAAAACAAATATATGAAAAGAGATTTAACGTGCCCGATGATTCAAAGAATTGAGTAAGCAAACGAAGGCACAACGTTACAAGAAAGGATTCGCACCCTGAGATGTCACTGGGAAAAGACTGGGATGAACCGTTTCGTCCTTATTAGGATTCATCAGCCAGCCAAACTCCACCGATGACAGACTCCGAAGGTGAATTACTTTTGGGCTTCATTTAATGCCATATTTAAATTCCTTTTGCGCCTAGCAGATTACAGGACAAGGAATATTTGTTTATCGTTTTTTTTTAAATTTTTGGTTAGGATTTCTTTGGGGGGGAATTCCCTCTCTTGAAGGCAGGGCCGGATTTAAACACCCAGGGCCCCTAGGCACTTGATAATTGCGCCCCCCCCCCATCCCGAAAATCTACAACCAAAAAAAAATAAAAACGACAATCCTTTTTTAACAACCAAAAAAAAAATAAAAAATCCAATTCGGCGGGGCCCCTAGGCCCGGGCCTTCTACGCCTAGGCGGTAATCCGGCCCTGTCGGGAGCGAGTCCCGGGAAAGCTAACCCCTCGCACCTTCTGAGTCTGTCATATGTGGAGTTTGGCTGGCTGATGAGTCCTAAAAAGGAAGAAACGGTCCGTCCCAGTCTCTTCCCGGTGACAACTCAGGGTGCGAATGCTTTCTTGTAGCGTTGTGCCTTCGTTTACTTACTCAAAACAAATATATGTATAGAATTACATATTTTGCATATATTTCCTTTCCATTAATACTACACTAAATTATTTGCCGCCCGACTTCCCCCAAGACGTGCCGCCCGGGTGCCGTGCACCCCGGGCACTTCCGCTTGGTAGGGCCCTGTGTACCCAGTTTAACATTAAGAGGAAAGATGGCGGCGATGTAATGATTCGAGAGGGGACAGAAGGCCTAGTGCAGGCTCTGGGCCTGAACTCGTACACAAGATTTCTCCCGACACAATTTGGGAGAATTGGGGACGGCCATTTGTTTATTCTGGTGCTGTCTTTTGTTTACGTTTTTATTGCTTTCTAGTTTATTGCACAGCACGTTAAATTTATTATTCAGGATATATACACTCATGGACAAAAAAATTAGCGCACCAAGAAGGAGTCTTGAAAATGAAACGAAAATTTACATACGTAATGACTACTTTGATATAAGTAAATGATAAGAAAATTAAAGAAAAATGATAATTTATTTCAGAGAAAAAGGCAAAAGAACGGAGGAGTTAATACCCTGTTGGACCCCCTCTAGCGCGAATGCACGATGCGATACGATCGGGCATTGAGTCATACAAGTTCTGTATGATGTCTTGAGACATTTCGTTCCATATTTGCTGTAACCTTGCCTCTAGTTCGTTCAAACTCGTGGGATGCCCAACTCGTCGTCCCAAATGATCCCAGATATGCTCGATTGGAGACAAATCTGGGGATCGGGCAGGCCAAGGAAGGGTAGTAACAGTGCGGAGACAGTCTTGTGACACCCTTGCCGTATGAGGCCGAGCATTGTCTTGTTGAAAAATGGCTCCTGGGAGCCGTTGCATGAGTGGCAACACATGTGGTTGCAGGATTTCATGAACATACCGCTGGGCTGTCATGGTGCCACGGAACAATACTAGGGATGACCGTGTATTGTAGGCAATGGCACCCCATACCATCACACCAGCTGTGGGAGCGGTGTGTCGCTGTACAGCAAAGGCAGGATTGAAGCGTTCACCACGGTCTCTCCACACACGAACACGATTGTCATCGCTGCCGAGATTGAATCTGGATTCGTCGCTAAAGACGACCTGGTTCCATTCCGCTGCAGTCCAGTTTCCTCGTGCTCGGCCAAACTCCAAACGGAGGCGTCGATGGGTGGGTGTCAAGGGCAGCACATGTAATGGGCGCCGCGATACCAACTGTCCTTCAGCCAGGCGCCTTCGTATGGTTCGAGAAGACACAGCGGCCCCTAGTGAAGGTGCTACCTGTGCCTGGATGGTGGCCGATGAAGCAGTTGGCTGTACGCGTGCATTTCTGACTATGTGGCGGTCTTCTCGACGACTGGTCTGTCGAGGGCGTCCTGAGCCTGGTCTTCGTGTACATGACATCTCTCGGGTCCACTGGTCCCAACACCTCCTCACAACACAATCAGAGCGGCCTAATTGACGAGCTACTCGCCTAGCTGACCACCCAGCTTCCATCATCCCGACGATTCTCCCTCTCTCAAACTGCGACAACTGCGTATACTGTCTTCGAACACGGCGCAATGGCATGTCTACCTCAGCTCTTCCTTTGTAAATGATTCAGCACACTCAAACAAGCTTCGGTTACCTGTTTTATACTCCACAGAGTACGCCCTCTACCGGCTATACGTAATGCGCAATCACGCTGCATTTCTAATCATTTGCATATCTCCCCGACATGTACCTTCATTGCAAGTTTCGTTACGATCCCGCAATTATTTCTTGGTGCGCTAATTTTTTTGTCCATGAGTGTATTTATATTATGATGCTAATAAACTAATGTAATGCTAGGCGCGAATAGTTGTCTCAGGATGTCAATTAAAGTATCATTTATTATATTAGATCTTTGATGCTTACGAATTTGGGATTATGTCATGTAGCTAAACTCCTCGCGACAATAAGTTTGAGAAATATAAAAATAATTAAAATAGAGGAGCGTTGGACGGTAATCGAGTAAAACAGATAATTTTTAGCGACCATTATGGGTGCTATTGCGTTTGTCCTGTCCGTTCATCTGTTCCTCCCTAACAACTCCCGAACGGAAGATCGGATCGGCAAACGGACTTCGCAATCGATTTCGGAGGCCCAAACACTGTAGGAATGGGAGTATTTATTTCTGCCTATCCGGAAAAATGCGGACAGAGTCGACCAGTGGCGGCTCGTGTATAGACACTGTAGTACTGCAGTATCCCCGAGGCCTATTTCCACTTGATAATTATTGATAACATTTAATATAATGAGTCCTTTTTTCTTTAATTCTTTCTTTATACTTGTACAATATATAATCCTTAATCTTAATGTCAGTAGCCATCCCCTAGTTTATGAAAAAGATACAAAAATCTTTGTATGAAACTGTGAAGCTTCGCAGTTACAGAGGCATGGGGTTTGACTGTTATGCGCATGGGCACATAGGAAGCTGAACCGAGGATGCAAGGGAGAGGCTGCCCTGTCGCTGACGCAGTGTCATCCTCTGGCAGGGTTGCCTGATTGGGCTACTTTTGAAAGCTCCGCGCTACTAAATTTTGAATTTCGCTACTTGCGACTTTTTGGGTTAATGATTATTGTTAATGATTAATTCTATTAAGTTATATTATAAATGCATAAATAATAAAAAAAAAAACCAAAAAAAAACCAAAAAAACGCCACACATACTTCTTCTAATACCTTCTCTAATATTTCGATTTTCTTAACGAAAGTTTTCTTCAAGAATAATACAAAAAATACATAAAATAAGAGGAAGAACGGATATGTCTTCCTTCTTATTACAAACAGAAATTTGACTAACAATCATGAAATGTTAATATATTACAATGATAATATAATCTTAAACTTACATTATTTGACAATCCTCATTGAGAATCAAATGTTAATTTCCATTATTTTCAAACATCACTGAGAATAAATTGAAAATAACAAGCAATACATTATTAACTCTTTAGCTAATTATTAACTCTTAATTTAGCCTTTACACTTTTCTTTCCTTCTATCACTTTTTCAAAAAATCCAAGAGATTTAATTCATTTTTAAAGATATATCTCTATTCATGCAATTAGACCAATTGATAATTGAAGTTGCCCCCTCACTATTCTGAATGGGGGGAAGGGGGGCAGAGACTATAATTCGCACCCCCCCCCCCATCAAAAAAAGGAAAATATATGGTTTAAATAAGTATGGTTTGGGGCTTCGTCTACGCGTAAATGTGTGTACATAAAAGTATATTCAATTCTTATGTATCTATACAAATAATGCAGTAATTTTGACAATGCTATTTTGGAATAAAAATAAATATTGTTATTATTATTATATTATTATTATCAAATATAAGCTTTTTATACAACTCAAATGACATAACTATAAATATGAAAAAATAAACCAAATTTAAAAATTTTTAAAACAAAGGCTAAAAATTTATGGAGCAGCACCCCCACTAATTTTAGCTATGAGCCGCCACTGGAGTCGATTCTCTGTTTCCGCAAGTTTGGGATTTTTTTTCTCGACAACTACTGATCCGATCGACTCGAAATTTGGATGCTTTAGTTTAGAGTGTCTACTTTACAATCTATATTTTTATTCGACCGGGCCTATAACACTCTGCGGACACAGATGACTGTTTCCAGAAACAGTCGACTGTGTCCGCATTTTTCCGGATAGGAAGAAATAAAAAAAATATTCGTTGTATAGTAGACATTCTAAACTAAAGCATATCCAAATTTGAAGACGATCGAGTCAGTAGTTGTTCAGGAAAAAAAATCCCCAAACTTCACTTTTTGCCAGTGGACAATCGGCTGTAGTTGAATGTTTTGCGATAGATGTTTATAAAACTAAAATGTTTCGTTGTCTGTTATTTGAAAATGATTACGAACACGTTCAATGTGTACATGGGTTTTTAATGGGTCGCCCTTAACTTTATTTAATATAATTTCAGTGTTGGGAGTAGTTTTTTGAATGTGAAGAACACTAAGATGCTGAAGTTGTAGATGACCTATATTGCCATCTGGTGGTGGGAAATTGCGATGGAGATTTTTGCTTAATATCTGAAGTGTTTCGTCTCCTTTCATGAAATTGGTCTGTCTTGCTTCAACCAAATTTCACTTTTCGTAGCCTGAATGTAAAATATAAATCTTGGAAGAAACAAATTTAATTTAATCGAAGTAAGGATATATTAATCTGTCTTGAGGGAGCAACATATGTGAAATCTCAAACAACAAAGCATGAGCGACGAAAATTAATCGCGACACTGCCTGTAGGAAATACAACATTTCTGTATTAAGTGTTCTCTCCTAAATTGTAAACGCTGATGTAGAAACTCAAAGTGAATTGAAAATCTAAGAATCAAGAAATATTTTATTTTCGTGTCGTCTTGAAACATTTATTTATCCTGAAATATTTTACTTACATGCCAAATTCATTTCAGTAGCTATTTCTTCCCAAAGTTTATTTCTCTCGTCGTTACTGCACGTAGATGGACCTACATCCCATAGGCTTTTTCTTAATTTAATTACGTAAAAATAATTAAAATTTATGATATAACTTAGCTTTCTATTTCCTTAAATTTCGACAAATAATTATTTAATTTTTTTTTAAATTATAAAACGAAGAACTTTCTTTAACGTCGTTTGTCTTTTGTTTTTTAGAATTATGGGAAGTCACATGACCTTATTAGAACACTAATGTGGTAAAATTGAAGAGCGTGATTGTGAGTTAGGGAAGACATTTAGGATGGATTGGACAAACTGCATGCACACAACGAAATTGTGGAGACACGGAGGGAAGATGTAGGTTTCGTGCTGGTTTCTTTTAGTTAAGCATAAAGAGCATTTCATTGCAAATTAAGGAAAAAAAAATCATTCATTTAACATATTAGTAGATATTTGGTATTAAAATGTAAATTTCATTAATATTTAATAATTTTCTTTAATATTTAAATTTAAAAAAAAAATACATAGTGTTTCGAATTTATTTCACCAGAGTACATTTTTTGCATATGCCAAATAAATTATAGAAGTATATATATATAATTAAAAATTATTTCTATTATAACTTCTACATAGGCCTATCAAATTGAATGCTTTCTTTATTTATAATTACAATATTATTCTAAATAAAGAAGGCATTCAATTTTTTAAAATATTTTTTTCGGGAATAATTGTTTTTCTTTAAAGTATTTAATTATAAATTACGTTGAAATAAAAATTCTGGAGTATGAAATAGTTGCTAATAATATATGTGACTGCTTAGCAGTGCTTTATTAAATACCACAATAGATTAGGTTCAGTTGATTAATTTTTATGAAGAAAGGTCGGTCAAATGAGTTGTACATGGTTGTTGTTTATTATGTTACCTTCTGTTAAGATGGCAGTGAATGTAGTGATTCAATGTACAGGGCGTCCAACAAGTCCCATATCATGGGGGATATCAATTGCTTGTCTTTTATCATAAGTAAATTACAATATTTGCTTGATATGAGTGCTCCCAAGTTCCAAACATGTCTGGAGACGAAACTTCATGTTATGCAGAACATGGTGTATCATATCAGCTGTGGTTTCACGACATTTTCCTTGATCCGTCTTCGTAGATGTTGCAGATCTCGAATCTTCACTTGGTATACCTTTTCTTTAATATAGCCCCAGAATGCAAAGTCATGGGGGTTTAATTCTGGGGACTGTGGAGACCATTCTCTGGCTCCTCTGCGTCCTATCCACCTACCAGGGAAGTTGTCGTCCAGCCAGTGCCAAACACTTGCAGCATTATGTGTTGGAGCACCATACTGCAAAAACCATTTTGGTCTTTACCAAACAGATCCAATTCAGGCATCAGCTTATCTCGTAGCATCTGGAGATATTTTTCTCCAATCTCCTGTTTATTTACCTCCCCATTGACGTAAAAGTTTGCCTCGTCAGAGAAGAGCACTTTCGTGAGGAACCTGTCATCTCGGTCTATCTCATCAAGGAACTATTGACACATTTCCATCCTACGGTTCGGATCATCAACAGATAGATGATTCATAACTTGAAGCTTGTATGGATGGAATTTTTCTTTTTTAAGGATATCATGGATAGTGCTCTTCGGTATGTTCAGTTCGATATTTGCCCGAAGTAGCGACTTTTTTGGACTGACCATGAACTTTGCCATAACTGCTTCACGAACTTCAGGGTAGGTTGATGAACGGGCAAATCTTTGACAGACCCCGTTCTCTTGAACTTTTCAAGCAGCCGAGATACTGTACTTTACCTCAAGCTTCTGTCTGGATGCCGTCTGCCACCCTTCTCTGTGATCAACCCACATGTCTGCAAAGCAAAATGATCTCAATTCGTTCTTCCTGCGTCAGCATGATTCATCTAAAAGAAACAAAAACAACAATTAAAACAAATTATGATATCGCTTACGATTGGGATTTGTCAAGCACCCTGTATAGTGACTTTGTTGCTTTCTGTTAATTTGAAATTGGTCTCAGAGATTGTTGAAAACACTTTTAAAATACCTTTAAAAACAACTTCCCTTTACTCCAATTAATGGTAAGTTACTTGAAATAGAAATTTGTTACCCTGATGCCCATTTGTGGTCATGTTGAATTTTGAGAAAAGAAATGCTTATAATACTAAGTTTGTAAGTAAGGAACTTACAGTTGGGATGTTTCTTTGACCAGAAGCTAAGACATTGATTGCATTTTATTTATTCAAGTCTTCGAGATTGTTTTCAGATTGTTTTTGCTACACTTGTTTTACAGATAAAATAAGCTGTGAATGTAATGACAGTAAATTTGGAATATTTTAGAATAAAATTCCCAATATTCGTATTTAACAAGATGTATTTATTTTCTACAAGATAGAAGGGGGTGATTGAACTTCTTCAAGAGAATAGACATTAAAAGTTGTAACTATTCACTTAGTAATTAAAAATGTAATAAATCATAGTATTTAATAACTAATAATTAAATTAAGTAGTAATGAATGCTAACTATAATTGATATTAATTCAGTTAGTACATTTGATCTTAAATAGTTCCTATTTCCATTGAGCTCGTGAACTTAAGTTACGAATATAAAAACAAAATTGACAAGATAAGCTAGTAACTGCATGTTAATGAAGGGTTGTTAAACATTTCAATTGTTCTTTCATTTTGCAAGATGTGGCACAATCATATCATTGGTCAAATAGTCAGGCAGCCATTCACCCTTTTGTGGAGCATTTTAAAGAGGAAGAAATCAAACATTTCAATTTTGTAATAATATCAGACTGCCTCAACCACAACACTATTGCTGTCTATCTGTTCCAGGCAAACTTTATGGAATATCTGAAATGCAAGTTTCAAAGACTTTCCAAAAAAATCTTCTATATTTCGGATGGTTCTGCGGCCCAGTACAAAAATAAAAATACTTTCTTGTGTAATCACAAGCAAGATTTTGGAGCTGAGGCTGAATGGCATTTTGCAGCAACAGCACATGGAAAAGGTCCATGCGATGGGGTGGCGGCCACAGTAAAAAGACTAGCAGCCAGAGCAAGCCTACAAAGACCCTATGAGGACCAAATAATGAATGCAAGCAACTGTTTGAATGGGCACATCAGAACTTATCTAACATAGACTTTAAATTTGTGACGATTGAAGAATACATTAAAACTGAAGAACAACTAGCCAGCCGGCTTCATGCCTTCATACCTCTCACGTGTGGAACCAAAGTAAATGTGAAATTATTTTCTTCTGCAGTTTCAAGTATATTTCCAGTTGTAAATGTCATACAGCAGATAGTATTTGCAGATATTAATGGGTATGCACTTCAGTCTATGGTGACACTTGGTGGTTGAGTTGTGTTCTGGCTAAAGATGAAGATTCCAGTAAAGTGAAAGTTACATTTCTCCACCCTTCATGTTCATCACCCTCATATATATATATCCCACACCATCTGATACACTCTGGATTCCTTCTGCAGATGTGATTTGCAAAGTGAACCCCATCACAGAAACTGGCTGAACATACAGTTTGCCAGACAGTGAAGTGAAGAAATGTGTGGTATCTTCCAACAATTGAAGTTTTCATAAGACAAACAAACATAACTGAAATACTGATTTGTTAAGCCCTAACTTTTACTAATGTAATATCGGATTTTTAATGGTAAGTGTGTATGTGACCTTTTTCCATTTTAAAATAAATGTAAAAATAATAGCCAGTGCTTGTTTCATTGTAATGTGTTGCTTGTTCCATTCAATTTTCTGAAACGGTACTATTTCTAATATTTTTCACAAAACGTGTATTTCTGAAGCCCTCCATCTCCAGATCCCATGATAGAATTTTGCTTTATGTACACTGCTGTTTGTAAAAAATGCAACACCATGAAGGAATCATCAGAATTAAATGAAATTTGCAGCAAATGTCAATTATAGAAATGTCAAATAATCATTAACTATTGTAAACGTTCCGCTATAGACCTCTATTTATACGCTTTCAGCATCATTTAAGAGGGCGCTGCGCACGCCACGCATGCGCGGTGGCTCTGAAGCTTTACTATTTTGCATAACATCCTATAATTGACATTTGCTGCAAGTTTCATTTAATTCTGATGATTCCTTCATGGTCTTACATTTTTTTCAAACAGCAGTATATAGAGACATTACAAATTAATTTTGATAATTTTTTGAAATTTTTAAAATTGCCACTTTTTGATAAATTCAAATTTTAAAATTTAACTTAAAATTTTCAAAATTAATTTTTTTTTGTAACCCCTATCTTGTGGCGTAACATATTAAAGCCCTATTTAACAGCTTTAAAATGAGACCACTTCCAGGTTTGTATCACTGGTTGCTAGCCTACAGGCAACTAAAGGTGCCAAAACGAGTAATTTTTTGATAAAAACTTATATCTTTAAAAATTAATAACTTCAAAAGTAATTGTTTTACACAACTGAAATTGGGTATTTTTTCATAAGTCTATGGTATATTGCTGCATACCAAAACACACGACAATCTCAGACATCAAGTCTGATTCAGTGTGTTGATTTGACATGGAATTACCCGGTTGAGGCCTTAAAGTGATTTTTGAAGGGGGAGAAAAATACATTTAAATTTTATTGGCATCCGAAGTGAAATAAGCCGAATGATATTGATTCATATTATCGTAAAAACGCAATGCTTAACAAAGAAATTTTGTTCTCAGCTATCGTCAGATAACTAATCGATCTCAAACAAGCTGACCATCTATTACTGTGGAGATATTTTACTTGTTTTTCTAGTGATGGAATGACAATTTTTTTGTTACTTATAACATGAAATGCAAGATTATTATTGAAAGAATATATACAAGAAGAAAGAAGGAGATTACAAAATAATGAATTAATACCATTAACAATGGTTTTTGGACAAGTTTTCAGCTGAATATTGTTCAAAAATCCAGTCTATTAAACACAGTTTAAAGGTTGTATCCTTTTTGAAAAATAATATGAAAACGAAATTATTCATTGTAGCAATGAGATCTATGGATATAAAAGACCTCCTTTCCTTGGTTCAAAAATAATGGAAAAGCTTTTGAAAATGGCTATCTTCATATGTGAAAGAAGAAGCTGGAAGAATGAAAAGCGAAAATTCCGTAACATTACGAAATGGAGAACAGTGATACAAGTTGACTTTTTTTATTTTTAGGTATTTAAGAAACTCATTGTTATAAAATGCAGTAACTTCCAACTGCTGAGGTCACTAGTAATTCCAAAGTGACATTCTAGAATTTTAAAACTAAAATTACTTGATTATTTGTTTTAGGTTCATTGATGTGATAAAATCTCTTTTCTCTATATCAGGGTGGAGAACATTTTATCTATTGGGTCATTAAGAAAAAGCTGGATCATAAATATAAGGTCATAAGTAAAAAAAAAGTTTTTACTCGCGTCGGTTGAAGTTGAGAAGAAGAATCTTGCCATGAAATAAAAAAAGAAGAAATCTCATTGGCTGCAAATTGATACTTTCTACTATATCCCAATGTTTTACTTTCTGAAATAAATTTCTGATACAAAACGTTGAAACATTTTATTATTAGCTTTAAAGGAAGATAAATAAGTGAAGCTTGAATGTTAATTAGATTTGGATTTATATTATATAGTCATAAGTTAATTAGCATTAGAACCATATCCCAGAGTTTGGTGTCTGAATAATACATGTAGTGTACAGTGCTGCATGCACAATGTGTTAATACTACTAGTGTATATTAGATTAGATTGTTTTCAAAGACAACGTCCTGCTTGTCTTCTGTGCTTAATATTAGTTTAATAGCTTAAAAGTAATAACTTGGATTATTTTCTCATGCTTAAATTTGAGTGCACACATTTAAACTTAAAGAAGGTTTTTTTTTGTTTTTAATTACGAACAATTTGAATTATGAAACTATTTATTTTATTCAAAGGTATTTCTGGAAATTTATTCCCAATTCTTTCTATTTCCAGATGCAGATAATGGTATTAACTTAAAGCTAAATCGACAAGGAATTTTCAGTAACTTCGATGAAATGAGGAGAAATGCAGTAATGACGGATGCTATGCTGAAATGTGATGAAACTGAGTTTCCTGTCCATAAATCTTTTTTAGCTTCAGCAAGTGAATACTTTCATGCAATGTTTACTTGTAGATTACAAGAATCAACAGACAATATTATTGAGTTCAAGAATATTGATGCAAAATCAATGCGCACTGTCCTGAACTTCCTGTATTTAGATTCCCTAGAATTCGACCAGGAGTTGGAAAGTGTGTGTAATCTACTGGATGCATTGCATTATTTCCTACTTCCTAGTGCTTACAAAGACTGTAGATCAAATCTTCTTTCATTTATGTCCGAAACAACCTACAAAACCATATGGGATATAGGATTGAAATATGATGACAAAGAAATCCTTAAAGCTGTGGAGGTATTTATATGCAGAAAAGCAGCAGAAATACACCAGACAAATGATTTTGTTAATCTTAATGTTTGTCAAATCATTCGACTGACTGAATGTTTTGTGAAAATGATGTCCTATCACAGTGATGAACTTATTGACATTATTTTTAAATGGGTTGAATTCGATAAGTGTAATAGAGTTATTTACTTTGCAGATTTATTTTCTAAAATAAACTTAACAAAATTGTCATCAGAATTAATTGAGTTGCTTATTAATCACCCACTTATTAATGAAAATAGAGAGTTGTTGGATTTGATATCTTCAGTGACCCCTAGATCTTATAGCAACATCAATCATACCGTCAGTTTACAAGTTGTTGTTTTAGGTAAAAATGCAGGTCAGCAAGTGTGTGATATGTGTGTCTACTCTCTGCATTGGGATGAGTGGACTAATATTAAATTACCACATGTTGAATTTAAAGTTAATGAACCCAGCTGTAGTGATTACGAACCATTTATTGGATTTTCAGAGGCTGTTTACGATGGTCGACTTAGTAGATTGGTGGTAGTCGGCAGAAACACTTCCAACTGGATTGTTGATGTAAATGAATGTTTATTTTACCCTGAAGACTCGCCATCCAACATAAAAATAACAAGGTTTGAACAGAATAATTATGACGACTGTCGTATTTTGATTGACAGTGCCAAAGTTTATGTTGCTGGGATATTTGAGGTTGGTCAAGGAGACGACGACTTTGTTGTAGAATATCAGCTAATTTTCAAAGAAATGGATCTCAACTATTCTTGTCCATTGTGGAAGAAAATAATTAAAATCAACTTATGGGAAAGCTATTTAATTTTAAACATGATATCGCTTATTAAAATTGGAATGGATCTGCGGTTAACACTGATGAAATGGGTGTATGGAAATCAATACTCATTAAATTGTTTCAAGGTTCATCTTGATTCTTCTGATCAATGTTGGAGCCGAAGCCAGGATAATGAAGAAACGTATTACAATATCGATGTTCCATTTGAATTCAGTGAAACAGAATTTCTAATTGCAACTGTCTCAACACAGATCATTTTTAAGAGAAAAGAATGTGGTGGGTATATTTTTGATATATGTGAGAAGAAGTTTTTTGATATGTTGCCAATGGAAAATGAACCAAGGAACATTGTTCATTTGACAAGCTGGAAGGAAACGCTGTGGGCTTTAGATGCATCAAACCAAATCTATGTTTGTGATTTTAAAATGAAGAAATGGGACAGAATTTGTCAGATTCCTGCCACTGAAACATTCGTTGCACATAAACTCTTAGTAGCAGAAACATGAATCTTCATGAATTGCAAGGAATTCTCAGAAAGAGAATGAAATACTCAGTTGAATAATAACAAAATTTGAGTAATTTAAGATGAGCTTGGATTTTAAGATGTTTTTAAATGTAATCATAATGTTATGGATTATTGAGTGGTCATGAATATAAGAAAGAATATACTTAAGAACTAAGCAATAAGGAGACACAAGTCTGAAATAATTTAATATTTTGAAAAAGCCTAATTGACTTAAGTGAATAATTTCTTTGTTTCTAATTCAATTGAATCCTCTCTAATATAAGAAGTTGAATTTTCTTGTTGCGGCTTCTTCTAGTAAATGTAGTAAATATGAATGAACAGCTGAAATTAATGGTGTCATTGATTTGAAAGAAACTGTTCATATCCTGAATTAACTGTTCTTTTAAATGATTTTTGTTACTTATGTCATCCTTTAGCTGATTGGTTTTCAAGATATTTAATAAATTAATAGGAATTAACTATTGTATGATAGACCTTATTATTAAGTTCCTTATTAGGAATTTGAACAAGAGGTAGTGATACTTAAGGTACAGATAATAAAATGCTTAAACTTACTATCTCTGGTTCAAATTAAATGATTTTTATCTATAAGGTTAAGCAGCTATTACATTTGAGTGGCAAAATAAAGTAATAATATAGCTGTTGCACTTCTTTTTTGAATTTAACAATGCCAAATTTCTTTGAATAGATTATATACGACTTTATATATTTATTTTGAATTTTAAATTGATTTTGGAATCTCTAATCTTGCTATTTTTTTAATAGTGATTAATTTGAACTATAATTTGTTTTGATTTTAATAGAATAAATTAAAAATGTTTTCTGGTAGTCTAGTAATTTTTTTAAAACTGTTAATATCAGAACTGTATTTAAGATCATTCTCAAACCAAATTTGACTCTTTAGATACATTTAGGTGTCCTTATTCCTCGATGGTGATCCTATCAAATCAAGGGTTTGGATGTGACTTTTTGGTTTTAACAATATCCACAAATTTTTAAAATGGAAGTAAAGAATTCCATTATCTTGACACCAGTACAAGACTTAATGTTATCTTTAAACTCAAAATGATGTTTTTTATGAATTTCTCCCTGTTGGAGAAAGTGTGTAACATACCAAACAAGTAATCAACAATTTTAAATATTCAGAAATTGTTCAGTTATTTGTTGGGAATTAGTTTTGGTTATTTTGAATGAATGACTGCACTAGAGAACTTCAAGGTTCCACACTGAAAAGCATTACTTCTGCACTGTTCTCTTGACAATGATACATTTCATAAAAAAATATTTGCTATTGATTTTGTTTAACAATAGAAATTATTAACGGGCAATTTCTGCATTTTCTGCTGTTGTTCAAAGAAGATTTGTGATTAAACAGAAACATTAATAAGAAACTTATCTTAAGAACAGATTCAGATAAATTCGTTTTAGAACTATCAGAACAAATAGAACTGAAGTACATGTT